>JBBJLR010078812.1:0-10736 GCA_037577145.1 Brachypetersius gabonensis
CCCCCCTCTGGTTATAACAGATCCAGATGGCGGTTCAGTGAAGCGGGAAGTGGACTGATGTGAATTTTATCCTATGTTCCTCCTCTCTGCCGCCTCAGCCCAGCAACACAGTGTGGGACTGCACCGCACCGCCGCCGCTCCGCCATGGCCTGGAGGGCGCATTCTTAAAGCAAGGGCGCCTACATGTGCTCTCCAACGAGGCTTTGAGCCTCATTACTTTCATCTTCTCAGTGCAGTTCAAGTGAATTAGCTGAAAATGACAGAATACAGTAAAACAAGGTGCCTTTACTTTAGGTTTAAAGTCAACTCAAAAAAGTAAATCAAGACTTTACTGTTAATGTGAGAGAAGAGAAATGCATGATTTCATGGTTATTTTTGAAAATATTTTTAGTATCTGAGCTTTGAAGCCAATGATGAGCTTTGTTTTTAGATCTCACATCTGCATACAAAAAGCTTTGAGGGCATAAGAATGATGAACAGCTTGAATTAAAGAATAAAAAACTAGTCTTTTAAGCACAAGCTGTCAGGAAAGACAAAAAGGATAAGAGACAGATATAGTGGAACACGCATTCTCCAGAGAGCCATTTAATGCACAGTCATTACACCCAATACGTAGACATGACACTCACCGGCTGTTTTATCAGAAACACCCACCATATTATGTCCGCCATACAGGAGGGCAGGTACAGCATGTAGTCCATAGGTTTAGGCCCTAGTATACCATTTCATGTCAAATAGATGTTTGTTGCATTTCAGCCATTTACACACAGCACACAGTAAAATAAAACAATGTTCCTCCAGGACCAGGATGCAACACAAAGCTCACAAAACAGACCCACGAAGAACAAAAACAGAACACCACAAGACTCCACAGTGGTGCACAGGACAGGACTACAGAGAGAGTGCAAAACAATACAAAAAAGCATGAGCAACAGCACAATAATTTACAGGATGACACAATATACAGTGCGTTTGACAGGAACAGTAGCTATATACATAAATACAGTGTGGTATTGCATTAAGAGTCGTTAAGTGTACAAAAATACAAAGGAATGCAAAGATTGAAGTTGACGTCTATAAATAACTGTGCAAAAACAGGGAGGAGCAGGGACAGGTTTACAAAAAAAAAAAAGTATATGTAGAAATACAGTATTTAGTTATTTTTGTATATAGCAGAACAGGTTAGTGTGTGTATGCAGTGTGGTCGTGAGAAAAGAAGCAGCGCAGTTCAGAGTGTGTGATGTAGTTAGTTCATTTTCACCACGGGTCACTTTTTGACCCCAGGCCACCTGGTCTCCAGATAATATTATATTATGTTGGTGGTGGACCTTCTTAACAGCAGTGACTCTGGTCTGGTAGGCATGGTAGTGTGTGCGGTGCAGGGAGTGGCCCGTCATTCAACAGAAGGATGGCCAACACTAACTACGCCTCAACAAAGACTGATAAATCATTGTGATGCGCCAGTTTACAGTGTTACTGTGCTTTTCTGAGAGACGGTGGAAAAACAAAACAAAACAAAAGGCAAGGTGAAAAACTGTTTCTGCATTCCAAAGTCTGTAATGTTCAAATAAAAGCCATATTTGCTACAGTTTTAACAGACTGAATTTGCTTTTGACAACTCACAAATATACAAAAGACCTGACTATACAGCTGTTATAAGGGTCCTCTGGAGCATTCCCTGAAAATGTCCCACTTGTGCTGAGTTGGTGAGACAGGTGGTAGTCGTACTTGGGGGATTATGGGAACAGGAATGAACTGAAGCAGAAAATTAGAAAAACAGAAAAGTTGTGCATTTTGAGTTCCATTTAGAGTATCTTCAAGTCCATACACACTGAGGGAAACACATATACTTGTAAGCACCTGCATCTGCTTTTTACTGTAGCTGGGAGTCTGTAACCTGCTGTTGACCCTGCTGAGATGTGTTTTCCAGCGGTCGAACATCGTTGCTTTGGCATGCAGTAAGATGTCTCTGGGGAAGTTACAGATTTGTTCTTGATCAATCAGCCAATCATCTCTCGCCTTCTTCATACAATGCAGTCAACAGACATATCGACCCAGGTCCCTGGGACAAATGTACTTGGACATACATGTGCAGTGAGTGTGTGTGTGTGTGTGTGTGTGTGTGTGTGTGTGTGTGTGTGTGTGTGTGTGTGGTAGATGAGATGTGTGAGTGTGAAGAAGCTTTTTTTAAGCTTTACAAAACCCCCACACATGTAAAAGTTCAAGGAAGAACCCATACATTTTCAAGGAATGTTTTTGTCAAGGTTCTTCACATTTCCAGAAGTGGTTGTTTAGGGAAACAAAAGTCGTTCTTTCTTGGCATCTCTCAAAACTGGTACCTTTTTTTAAAAAAAGTTTATTATTATTTCTCTGCATTTCATCCTAGGACTGTTGGGATAGGCTCCAGCACCCCTGCAACCCTGGTTAAGGATAAGAGGCTCAGATAATGGATGAACGAATGTTTTCATCACTGTGATACATTTGTCAGAATGCTGTGTGAGTCATAAAAAAACATTTCGACCATTTATGTAGAACAACACAATGTGTACAATAGCTATAAAAACTGTTTATTAACACAAAGCTGGCTGTAATTAGGATCTTTCTCATAGCCTTTTTTAAGGATTGTGATTTATCAGATACTCTTTGCCAGAGTGATTTCCTAAAGTGCATTGTTGTCTATGAAAGCATGTCTATGAATGTATCCATAACTTGTACAAGAGGTCAGCTATTGGTGGTTCTGTGAGCCAGTCAGTGTTAATGCATCCAAAGTCTGTTTTTCTATTGTCTCCATGAAGTGAAATTAGACCAGGACACAAGTGCATGCTCTGCTGACCCAATCCCATCAAAGCAAATAGGCCCAAATTTTAAAAACTAATGATGGGAAATGTTCATATAATTGAGCACTTGATGTGGATGGAGGTTATTTAGCCTTTTTACTCTTATGCCCCCCACAGCACACACAGAATGAGTTATTTAGTTGTGTGTTTAGCCAAAGTCCAGCTAGGCCTTTTTACTCTAAGTGTTTTGCTTTAACGTCTAATGATATTTTTCTTTCGGCCTCTTCAAATGGTTCTGGATAATTTTGTCGCATCATGATGTTAACCTCAGTGAAAATTCGCCATTAGAAGGGCTCGGCACGACGCTGCTTTTTTCCGGCTGTAATGACTCGTCTTGGCTTATGGCTTTGGCTGCTCATTAGCGGAGGCCCCTTGAAGCCTGATAGGAGTTCATCAGAACTCTGGGCTCATGGACAGATTATGGAATGGGACAGCTACACGTGTATGGATTCAAAACGCTTTTTAGGCTATCAGTCTGTTAATGTGTTGTCTACTTCAACAAAAGGGACCAATAATTAACTCTTAATTAAAACAAGATATTGCTGATAGAGCTCCATTAGGTGAGTCAGACAAGGTGTCAGAGTTCAATCCATCAAAGTCTGGACTGAGAAGGTGCCATTGTCTACAACAAATGTTGAGTTCACAGTACGTGCTTCAAAAACCCCTAATTGTTAGACCTGAAAGTCTATTTAAACATGCAAAACTTTCATTTTGCTTCAGGAAAGTCTGGCTGAACAATCAGTCGCTTCCATTATTCGAGTGTTTTCATGCGTTTTCGCTTCTGAATTGTTTGCATCGTCAACGCTAACCTTACGGCATCCATCACCATCCACCCTGCATGCACAATTGCACATTAGTTCCCTTTGAATAATTGCCAGTTAATTGCAGCCTTTAGTGAGACGCGTTGCCGGGATGATGGCATCTGAAAGACGGAGCCTCTGACTGGCCTCTTCATGCCTGGGCTGTATTTATGAGTGCAGGTTTCATTACAGCCCTTTCATCAAGCTCCCTGATGAGCTGCTCGTGGCAAGGGCAGCGAGGCAGCCTTTGCTTGTGAACCCGCTCTCCAGCATGATTGGAAAAGGCTCTCGGATGGCTCGCAGATGTGTTCCGCAGGTCTGCAATCAGTTAACATTGAGCTAGGAATATAGCTAACTGTAACACAGAAGAAAGAGTGAAGAGCAGCTCTGTCGCTGGAATTATGCGGATGAATGCAAATTAAGGTACTGGGGTTGGTCCAAGACTGGGTAGAGGAGCACTGAGAAAGCTTAGGTCTCTTTCTATAAGGTAAGCAGGAAACTAAGTAAAATCTGATTTTTTGTTGAACTCACATCCTCCACCAAAATTATTCACTTATTTTTGCATATTTTCAAGACTAACAAGCTGCCAGCTATTTATGCACACAGAGCAGCAGGTAGCAGGTAGTTCAAAGGCAGAGGGGGCCTTGGGATCCACCTCAGCTAACTCATTTCTACCCCCTGCTGGTCAGGATTATCCAGCAACCCTAATCTATGAGTCATCAAAGGGCTCTGGGGTCAAGAGAAGCCTCTCTGCTCAGAAAGTTGGTGAGGCTGCCGTAGGTGTGGGAGTGTTTTGAGTGTGTTTCTCTTTCGGCAGTATCTGTCTGATGACAAGTTTGAGGAGCATTCAGAGATGCTATTCCCACTTTGGCTCATTATCTCCACAGCATGAATATTCACCGCTTCATTATCTACGGTAGAGTAGGCACGTAATTCCAGTCCCACAAGCTCACAACGCAGCATTTGTGCTTTCTTCGCTACTCGACATTTTGTTTGTTGGATTGTTTGTTCATAGCAGTGACAAAACAGAAACAACCTGGTGATCCAGGTTTTACATCCAATTAACTTAATCTACAGTGGCTATCCGAATAACTATCTTTCTTGGTGTTTATATATTAATAATACTATATTTCTATACCATAGCCCCAACTCCATTTCAGATACTCACAATGAAACTGAACCTGACTTGATTCTATGTCTCCAAAAAGACCTTTTGATGATTAGATTAATTCTCCAAAAAGACCCTTTGATGAGTTTTAGACACATGATTCTGGTGCTATCAATATAAATACCCCTCTACCTATGTCACTTTTCATGATATTGCCATTGGATTACCCTGCATACCAATAGTACCAATGTGTTTCTGCTTTTTGATTCTCTTGCTACTTTTTTACATTAAGGCATCAAAGGACACACTTCTCACTTAGTTTCTCTGGAGTTGAATATTTCACTTTAGTTGACATCTTATTCACTGAATTATGCAAAAATTGTGCAAACATACACATTCTTCTTTAAATATACATTCCTTAGACAAAAATGATGCAAATCTTTAAACTTATTAAAAACATACATTCAAATATGATGGCCCTGTATGTTGGGCACTTGTGACTGACGTGCACTTTAACTCCTTTGAGTGCACGGAGCGTTGCATTATGCATGCCGCCATGACGGGTGTGCAGAGATAGCGTGCGTTATCAAGCTCGAGTCTCTACCCAGCTCCTGAGCTTCTATTATGATGGTCTCATGGCTACCGTTGCTGTGCTTTTCATCAAAAAATACCCTTTCAGTGAGCATGGGTGCCTGTCATGAAGTGCAGAGATACGCCTCATGGTGAATATTTGTGAGGCAAATTATGTTTTCCAAGAAAGTCTTTTCCCACAGGTGGCAAGATGTAAAAACTCTAATGCTCCTGAGGATTTCACACACACAGACACACACACCCCATCGATCAGTCACTATTGGTGCTGTGTAACCTGAGAATGATTCCACTCTTTGCTCTCTCTGTGATCATTCTCTTCTTTAAAGGCCTCCTCTGCTGGTGGTTTGAATGATGCGCCGCTGTTTGACGGATTGCTGATGTTGACTTGCCGGTCACTGGGATTTGATATGCTTTATTGATTCGGCGTGTTATAAACTGACGCCAACTGCTGTGTGTCCCACAGCGAGGCAGAACCAGCACACACTCTTCCAGCCACACAGTCCCAGACACCTGCCATATGGAGAGATATCCACACATACAAACACACACACACACACACACACACACGCGCGCACACACACGCACACACACACACACACACAGACATTCACAATCATATATCACACATTTTTTGTATACAATGTCGAGATTAGACAAAAATCATACAATAATCATAGTCTATACATTGTAAAAACTGTAACAGTATTATTGTGTTTGCTATGATAGTAATGTGTCATGTGTGCTGTGTGTGGTGCTGCGTAGCTGCAGACTGGTCAGACTGCCCATACTGACCCTTGTTTGCCGCCGAAAAGGCCTACAATTGGCATGTCCGCATCAGAACCGGACAATGGAGTGACGGAAGAGTAAGGTGTGTGTGTGTGTCACTTACCTGGAGAAGAGATGGCACCAGAATGCACTATGGGAAGAAGGTAAGCCAGTGGAGGCAGTGAATCTGCATGTTCTACTGGGAATCCTCAGGTCCTGACATTTTGTGGATGTTATTTTTAACTCCTTCCTGAGCATTATTACAGACCAAGGAATATCCCTGTATGGCAACAGTATTCTGTAATGGCAGTGGCCCTGCCCTGCCTCAAACATTTGTTTAGGAATTGTCTGAAGAACATGACAAAGAGTTCAAGGTAAAGGCTTAGCCTCTAAATTCCACAACTATCAATCTGATTGAGCATCTGTGGGATGTGCAGCTCCCAACAACAGTACAAGGATCTGCTAATAACGTCTTGGTACAGATCCCACAGCACATCTTTGGAGCTCTTGAGGAGCCCATGTCCCAATAAGTCAGAGCTGTTTTGGTGGCACATACACAATAGGCAGGTGGTTTTAATGCTATGGTGCATTGGTTTATCTACATAAACCAATGATGGTCAGTTTCCAGGACCAGAAGCCTGATATCTGAGGTTCCTGAACGCAGAGCTCATCAGACAGTGTCTAAAAAAAATTCTACCTCCAGTCAAGAATGAGTCATGCACTGAAAGCACAAACCTCTGACCTAAAATCCTTTCTCCATTGCAAAGCTATGAATAAACTTCAGAAAGGTGAGATTTAGTTGAGGTTCAGTGTTTGTTGGGGAATTTTGAGTGGCAGCTGTGAGGGGAGGAAGAGAAATATTTAGAAGGATCTGGTTTCCTGCCTGCTCTTGGCAAAGTGGAAGAGGGGTGTAGTTTCTCTGCGAGGGGTTCATCTTGATTCCCAGCATGAGCAGGAAACCGCTTCCACTGTAAAAAACTTAAATAAGTCACCAGCAGTGCTATTTCGATACGTCTTCCACGGACTCCATGCACAGGTCAACAGATATTTGGTATTTTTCTATCTAACAGGCACTGATGTGTTGCCTGTATTAAACAACAATAACAAAAATAACAAACAATTATTCAGCCAATAATTATTCAGCTAGGATTGAGTTGACCCAAGACTTTATTCATATACACACAGTACCAATTAAAAGTCTGGACACACCTTTTCATTCAATGATTTCTTTTGTTTTTGTTATTGGCTACATTGTAGATTAATATTGAAAACATCACCTATTGCTCTGATGACAGTTTTGCACACTCTTGGCATTTTTTCACTCAGATTCATGAGGAATCGACCTGGAATGGTGTTTAATGAACAGGAGTTTCTTCCTCAAGAGTTCATTAGTGGAGTTTCTCTCCTTCTTACTGTGTTTGGGATCATCAGTTGTGAGTTGGGTTGGTCCACAGTTAGTGATCCTGTTCCACTACGGTTCTACTGCACATTATGGCAAGAACCACTTAACTAAGCAAAAAAACAACAGTCCATCATTAGCTTATTACAAAACATATTCTGGTTTGTTTTACTCTTTTTTGTTTACTGCATAATTCCATGTGTTCCTTAAACATTTTGTTTGTTTTCAGTATTAATCTACAATGTAGAAAATTATAAAAACAAAGAAAAAACATTGAATCGCCATTAATCGCATGGTTTTCTGCTTGTTGTAATTAATTTAAAAAGAGTGTATTGCTCACTTTTATCTTAAACGTACTGCTATATGAACAATAGTGCATTAACATTTGGTTTCCAAATACTTTCAATAAATAAGGAGCTATTTAACACCAGTGTTCCCTTTAACGCAGTTACACAGTTGCAGTTCAAATATTTCTGTTTTTATCTAGTCAAATACGTCCCAATACTTTTGTCCTTAAAAAAGCAAACCCACAAGCCCAAAAAGCAACGAACTTTCAACATAAAAGCATTAAAAGTTAACGCTCTATAAAATAATTGTCAGTGTTATTTATGCTTAAGTAACCTTAAACTTCAAACAACCTGCAGAAAAGAGAGATAAACAGATGACAACACAGGCAGCAAGACTGTCTTCATCTAAAAAAGTCTCTATGCATTACTATGTAGGAATTAAAATACAGGCTCATGCACCCAAATAATTTGTCTAAGAGTCATATATTGCATTAAAGACAAACTGTCTGCTGTACAGATGTTACATTCTACTAGAGAGGAAGTAGGTAGCCATTTCATATTTGAAGTTCATCCAGAAACATGTATTATTAACAGCTTAGCTGTTTAAAAGAGTGAATTTGGTTTGATATCAGAAGATGCTTGAGGTTTCGGTATCAGTATAGTAATATATAATTAATTGCAGATCAGCAATAAATGATACTGGTCTCTAATCTCTAGGTGACTAGCTTGAGTATTAAGAGTCTAATAGAGAAATTTAGTTTGGTTTCGTTCTTTACCGCTTTCACTGCACTTGAACAAAAGTACTATCACACTGAAAATCTATCAGGTTTGACATGACTTCTCATAAGGATCCTGTTATTTTAAAAACCTTACCTTACATGTACATTAGTCCTCATGTATAGCAAGTATATGCTAGCTAGTTAGCATATTTGCTAAATCAGCTGAAGAATTGTGATGTGTTATTTACATGAACTATCATTCAACTTTAGTTACTCATGATGCTAGCTAGCATACTTGCTACATTAGACTATTAGCCCATCATTTGATGCTGTTCAGCTTCCTATAAACACTGCATGTAACACATCTGTTCCTCAGACTAAATATATTTAAAGGCCCGTGTTTGAAGGTGCATTGAACCTGATACTGCAGTAATGAGCATGCATGGCCGTAAAAAACTGATAAGCAAATTCATCGTTTGGAAATGAGGTTTTACATTTTATGGCATTTATCAGACACTTTTATCCAAAGCGACTTCCATTCTCTACCCACAGGCGACAGTCTCCCTGGAGCCACTTGGGGTTAAGGGTCTTGCTCAGGGACCCAGTGGTGGTGAAGGTAGGATTCGGACCCATGACCTCTTGATCTGGAAGCAAGTACCCTACCCACTGAACTACGTCCACCCCGGTTTTATTCACTTAAAGTGTTAGGGATGATGTCTCTAACTCAGTCAGTTCTGTTTATATTCTTTTCTCAGGTTGAAACTGAGTTAGTTGCGACTTGAATCTGAGTCGAGTCCAGATCTCAAATTCAGATCTTGGTTGTGCACTATATATGTCATGAAATAACAACGCCTGCATCCAAATAGTGCATTTCATGTCTAACAGGAAGCCTTTAGTGACTCTGCCATTGAGGGCATCACTTTTTGGGTGAGGTATGGCAGCTATATTTTCATACACCAAGCATTATATATGAAATAGGCGGTCATTTGGCATTCAGTCATAACTGATACTGAAGCATCAGTTGATATATCGGTGCAGATTTAACAGCATCCGAATCAGAAAAGGCTCTGGCAGGTCTGGAACAGCTTTCTGGGCTCACGTGAGGCAGGAATGGGGTCAAGCCTGATCTGGTTTACGCATGAAGTTTCGAATACATGGTACAACGCTGTGCCTCCTAGACATGAGAAAGAAAAAATGTAGCACTTTCCATTAGAATGGAACAAAGTCTTCTGAGAGATGAACTCTTTTACAGAGGCCTCACTGCACTAGTACTGAAAGCACTAATCCTTCAGAAATTTAGCACAAAAGAGGAAAGAGCGGATCTGGTCGGCCTAAAGCTTTTAAGTTTGGCTTACTATGAATTAGAGGAACAGAGCAAGAGTGTGTTAGTGGGAGCCAGTCACAAGTGGCCAAGCTCATTTAAATGCATACCAAGAGAATTAATTTCAGACCATAAAAAAAACAGAATTAGGAAAGTAATATATTAAAGAAGTGATTTACAATGGAGATTAGTTTGTTATATGTGGATGAGTTTTAAAATGAATAAGTTTTAAAATGGTAGTTTGTAACACAATAAGACATGAGAGAGTTTTTATGAATACATTGATGGCAGTTGGTTCTGCATTACTTTAGACGCTTTTAATTTTCCTGCAGGGTTTTATTGCAGCTGGATGGTTCTCGTGTTCTGGTGCATCTGAAGGCTTGATGAACTGAATCAGCAGTTAGGATGAAGAAGTTTGTAAAGAAACAATGTAGGGGAAGTTCTTTAATAATGTATATATATAAATTGTTTATGAACATCTAACACACTCTTACCTTTTAATTCATATACTATATATATATATACTATATATATATATATAGTAGTGGTGGGCCGTTAACGTGCGACTCTTATCGGGCGATAAAAAAATATCACCATTAATCTATTCACAAAGTTGGGTTGTGAGCTGGGTCTACACTACGCAAGCTATGATGACCTTCATCTTGATATTTTAGCGCGGATGTAAACCTAGCCGAATTGCACTGTAGGGGGCGAGAATGAACATGTGTGTATGCCTACTGTGAAACACGGACGTCACTAGGACGGAAAGACAAGGGTGGCTTAGCCCCCAGGGTTTTAGGAAGGAATTAGCGTGTATAGAGGGCTGAAAACGTTTCACCAAACCTTTCCTTTCGCTTAAGGAAACAAGTAAAGTTAAGCAGTGAACAGTTATGGACACTCATAGTATTG
>JBBJLR010078823.1:0-10736 GCA_037577145.1 Brachypetersius gabonensis
AGGGAGAGAGAGAGAGAGAGAGAGGGAGAGAGAGAGAGAGAGAGAGAGAGAGAGAGAGAGAGAGAGAGAGATTTAGTATAGCAGAACACAGAATCTAAGGATTGACATTAATATTTAATGAACCATTACTTATGTCCTCACAGATACAGCGGTATAAAAATACCCAGCTGACTCCTTCACATGAAATAGACTCCAGTTCAGCCTGAGTTTTATCTAGAGATGAGTAACCCAATGTGGACCACTCTAAACCACTGCACTTAGGTTGCTTACAAGTCTATTGATTAGATCTCTTGTACAAAGCATTCGCAAGCCCAATCTGTTCTTAAAAGGATATGTGAAGCACAAGCAGACCCTGGGGCAACTGAATTATGGCCCAAATGAATCCTACCCAGGCGAATCCTAGCCCAAATAAATCCAAGCCCACACACAAACTGAAGCCAAATGACGTTTTGGACTAGAGTAAATGAATCCTGGCCGTACAAATTCAAGCCCAAATGAATCCTTGCCCAAGAAATCATAGCCCAAATGAGTCCTAATCCAAAAGAATAATGCCTAAAACAATGAATTGCCCAAACAAAGCCAAAGCTTAAAATCTGGCCTACATTAATCTTTTGTAGGAATGAACGACTGAATCCTAAATGAATCAATAGCTCAAATGAATCCAGACCAAAATGAATCCTGGTGCACATGAATGGTGGCCTGACTGAATCCAAACTTAAATAAATTATGGCTGAAATGAATCATTGCTCAAATTAATTAGGGCCTAAATGAACCCTAGTTCAAACAAACCCAGGCCAAAATAAATCATAGTACAAATAAATTTTAGCTCAAATTAATCCTGGGCAAAGTAAATCCTAGTACACATGAATTATGGCCTAAACGAGTCACAGATCAAATGTATAATAAAAGACTTCTACTCCAAATCATGGCTTAAATTATTTCAGCCCAAATGAATCTTATTCTGGTACTAGATGGAGAAGTGGGTCTGGGGACTGAGGCGACTGGAATTTTTACATAACAAAAAGCCCCCAGCTGAAAAAGTGTCATTTGCGAAGTATGTCCCATCAGCGTTTCTCTACAGCAGTTTATGCAGGGTGAAATTCAGCCACATTTTAGGGCAAGTGTAAAACACCGCAGGGAATCAAATTTCATTTGTGTAAGCACACTGAGGCAAGCTCGATGTAACCCACCTTCATTCTGCTTGCCGATGTACAACAGAATTAATGCGTCACTGGGACTCTGTGAATGTTGATCTACATTAGAAATCATTGTCAGTGTTCAAATGCAGTACATTTAACTAGCAAGTGCATCATAGAAATGGGGAAGTGGGTCTATATCTTATCCTACATTTTACAGGTCTGTGTACCAACAAACATTTAATAAATGAATGAACGTATTTGCTCCATTATCTCTCTCTCTCACCTCCATTAGCAGGAGTGAACAATGACTGATTTAATGTAATGTACAAGTTTAGTCCTGCCACTCCAGTCACTAGTATCTATCATCATACATATGTAAAGTAAAGTGGCCCCTTACAGTCACATGTGAACACACGGTGTGAACAATGTGAAACTCTTTCTTTCTCTGCATTTAACCCATTCACCAAGTGAAGCAGGTGGCTGACACCAGTGAGCGGCGCTCCGGGAGCAGTGTGTGGGGACAGTACTTTTCTCAAGGGTACCTCAGTGATGACACTAACACTAGCAGTGTAGGGATTCTAACTCACAACCTTCTCAATGCAGGGGCAACCTTAACCTTAACCACTAGGGCACCAGCTGCCCATGTACAATCCAGAATTAAAATCAGAAAAACCTTATTGATCCAGGAGACTGCTTATGCTATGACTGCACACAGGGACATAAAGATAAGAACAAAGTAAAATAGAGTATAAAGTAAAAATAAAAACTCTCCGGAAATCAGATATACTCCATATTTTGAATATATGGCAAGTGCTGGTTTGATTTATTCATTATTCAATGTTTCAGTTTCAGCACTTGGTCCAGTTTGGGTAGAACTGGTCTTGGACAGGACTTAGGACTTGGTTCAGTCTAGGATCAGGTTTGTAATCAGAGCCTAATTCTATACCATGGCCCAAACTCAGGACAGAAAATTCTCAGGCCGTATTGGAGTTTGGACCAGAATCTCAGGGTCGATTAAAGCTGAGGCGTATTGTGTTGATGGAAGGTGCACAGTTGTGTCAGTGTCTGTATTTCACAGAGAGACGGAAGCTGGTATGAATCTCTCAGGAGACTGAATCTTGGCAAATTTTGTGCGTGTGGAGTCAGTGAGGGTCACTGGAGTCTTTTTTATTGGCAGGTAATTAAGTTAGAGCTGCTCTGTCACTCGCTCTTTGTCCTTTAAATATGTTCCGGGATATCTGCTGTGTGTGCACCAGCCTGCCCTTCAGAGGTCACCGAATTTACACTTTCAGCTCCAGCCCAAATTCAAGTGCACTGCAGAGCAGGACTCACAGTTACAATAAAACGTAAATGCTTTGAGCAGAACTCATCGTTTTACATTTAGAGCCGATAAGTTATTTCCCTCCTCTCACACAGATTGTGTGTGGGCCTCATGTCATACATTTGTGGATCTGGAAGTGGGCAAAAGACCCAAATCTCCTAAAATGAATGGACCAAACATTTTTTGTCTGGTAGGGATCGAGGACATACTTTTTCTTGATGTGTGGTAGCATGGGGTGGAGGGGTTTGGATGGGTCACATGGAGACCTTCGAGTAGCATTTATTAACAAAAGAATGCGAAACAAGAGACTAGTAAAGTCAAGTCAAGTTGATAAAGCCCATTATCATACACAACGTTCATTCAATGTGCTTTACAGAAATAGAACAGAAACACTAAACATAAAATAGTAGGAAGTAAAAAAGGATAAAAGAAATAAAATATGTAGAAAATTAGTAAAAAAAAAAAAGAGATTAAAAGTGCAATGAAAGTGCAGATATTTAATAGCAGGAGGAGGATAATTTTTTAAGCTACAATACAGATCTAGTATTGATGGGTAGTTGGTTCCAGCAGCAGACAGCATAGTGGATAAACACCATTTCTCTCTCTTATTTTCTGCAACTGCTTAATCCACACTAGGGTCGTGGGTACCCAGAGTTAATGGGTGTGAGGCAGGGACTCACCTTGGGTGGGGCCTGGTGGGTGGGGCCCCAGCCCCCATCCCCCAGCCCCCAAGCCCCCAGCCTTCAGCCCCCAGCCCCAGCCTCCAACCCCCAGCCCCAGCACACACAATCAAGTTAGAAAACGCAGGTCACCTGACACGCATGTCTTTGGACTGTGGGAGAAACCAGAGACCCCAGAGGAATCCCACCCCACCACGAGGAGAACATAATCTCCACACACACACACACACACACACACACACACACACACACACACACACACACACACACACACACACACACACACAAGACCATAACCTGGACTCAAACCCCCAACCCTGGAGGAGTGAGGCAACAGCGCTACACACTGCTCCACCACAGGGTCTAAACATCATCTCACCAAATGAAAAACTAACAGTAGTTTGTATTACTAACACAAGGACTAACAAAATGAAATAAAGAGTAAAATACCTTAACATTAACAAAAAGGGGCAAAAACACAGAGAAAACTATGAAGCCAAAACTACAGAGCAAAAGCAGAAACACCAATCCAGAATTACACCACACCAGTAACAGAGCAGAAATAAAAAGATCCAACAATAACAACCAACCAAACTAGACTGAAGATGTGTCACGACCCGATCCTGTTTTTGATTAGGAGAAAGGAGAGCACCAACGCAGACCGCCATAATTGCACACAGGGTTTATTTACAAAAGGAAACAAAACAGAGCAAAAACTGGCACAATGGCATATATATCACCACAGGACGGGGAGCTAGGGAAGGCTATGTGAGGGTATGCTACCGTCAGGGACTGAACAGAAAGGCAAGTCTAAATACAGGTGAGATTTAACTAAGGACCTATCTAAACTCAGGATGTAAAGTGGGGGAAATAAAACAGGAGCGTGAGGTGATCAGTGTGGGATCAACTACAGATGAGAAAGATGAGGTGAGAGCAAGTCCAGTCACAGTCTGGGGTCTGTAGCGACCCTTGGTGGTTGCAAACGGAAACTGTCCTGATGTTCTACGGCAAGCAGGCAGGAATCGTGACAGTAACCCCCCTCCCCCCGCCATGTGCCACTCCGGGGCACTAAGGAGAAACTCCCAGCCCTTCAGCCAGAATGAAGGGGAGGAGTGTGAGGAGCCGGAGGAGGAGGCAGGTCTCACTTCAGTGGGGATGAGGCGAGGATTCCACCCCGTGTCATGGTCCCCCTGACCGGTTCGGAGTCCAGTCCCTGGAATCAGGATGGTCAGTTCGAGGCCCTGTCCTGGAGTCTGGACATTAGTCTGGGTGGCTGGTTCGGGACCCGGCCCTGGAGTCTGGGCATTAGTCCGGGCGGCCGGTTCGGAGTTCGGCGCTGGAGATGAGGGGTCCACAGTCATGTCCGTCAGGGAGTCCACATGTGAGTCAACAGGTCCCGTGTCAGGTCTGGAGGTGGTCAGGTCTGTAAGCATGTTAGTCAATGTCATGTCTTGGTTGGAACCTGTCTGTGCGTCTAACCGTCCCATGTAGGGTCGGGAGGCAGAAGGTCAGACTGTAAGTGTGTCCATGAGTGTACTGTCCTGGTCAGAATCTGTCAGTAAGTAAAACAGTTCCACATCAAGTCTGGAGGCAGTGGTCGAGTCCGGAAGTGTGTCAGTGAATATACTGTCCAAGTCAGAGTCTGTTCGTGAGTTCAACAGTCCCGTCTCATGTCTGGAGCCAGTGCGGGGAACACCCGCTACTACGTTCGGACCGAAGTTAATCAGCGACAACACATATACCGTTTTGGGTCTCTAAGGGATCGTCTGCATCAGAGTCCATCCGGGAGGGGGTGGTCATGTCATCACGGTCAAAGTCAGTCAGGGGGGGACATTGTCCTGGAGTTGGGTTCTGAGGTCATCGGGGAAGACGCAGTCTGAAAGACAAAGTCAAAGTCAGTTGTTGAGGAAGCCGTTTCGTATTCAGGGTCGATATAATTTACTGTGGTCGCGTGTGCAAACTTCAGGTCTGGGTCGGTCGGTGAACAAATGGGCTGAATGTCAGGGTCATAGTCAGTCATTGGGTAAACCGTCTGAGGGTCAGATACTGGGTTCTTCGAGACAGACAGGGAAGGGCAGTCAGGGTCGGGACCATCTTGGCTGACCGGTCTGGAGACAGGTGCCAGGTCAAGAGTCGAGTTAGTCAAGTCGAAGGTTCCTTAGGTTGCCCTGCACGGGGGAGGATGCGGGTCGGACGGCGCAGGGGCTGGCGACTGAAGATGCGCCGAATCGCCCAGCGCTGCGGCCGGCGATGGGAGCCCTTCCGACAGGCTGGGGAGACCGTGCGATCAGCAGGGCTGGCTGATAGGCCGGCTGCACCGGCTGGAGGTACTGAGTGGCGGGCGGGGCCGGCTGGAAGGGACTGAGAGGCTGGCCGGAAGGGACTGAGAGGCCGGCTGGACTGGCTGGAGGGACTGAGAGGCTGGCTGGACCAGCTGGAGTGACTGAGAGGCCGGCTGGAGGGACTGAGAAGCCGGCTGGATTGGCTGGAGTGACTGAGAGGCCGGCTGGACCGGCTGGAGGGACTGAGAGGCCGGCTGGACTGGCTGGAGGGACTGAGAGGCCGGCTGCACCGGCTGGGGGGACTGAGAGGCCGGCTGCACCGGCTGGGGGGACTGAGAGGCCGGCTGGAGGGACTGAGAGGCCGGCTCCACCGGCTGGGGGGACTGAGAGGCCGGCTGGACCAGCTGGAGGGACTGAGAGACCGGCTGGACCGGCTGAATGGACGGAGAGGCCAACTGGACTGGCTGGAGGGACTGAGAGGCCGGCTGTCAGGAGGGGATAACAGGATAACAAGGGGACAGGACTTTCAGTTACATTTTATTTATACAGCGCATTTTACAACCAAGTTGTCACAAAGCAGCTTTATAGAGTCCAGGGCTATGCCCCTAGTGAGCCAAAGGTGACAGAGGCAAGGAAAAACTCCCTCAGCTGGAGGAAGAAACCTTGGGAGGAACGAAGACTCAAAAGGGGAACCCATCCTCCTCAGGTCAACCCAGAGAGGCAGAAAAGAGTCTCGTTATGGGTATAAATAAGAAGAGAAGGCCTTCATGAACAAGATTATTGACAGATAGGCCATCTACGACTAGCAGAGCTGGTATCACTATGTGTTCATAGAGGTCAGTTTTGTTGAAGAGTAATAGAGTCTGCAGTCCATAACAGGATCAGCAGGACCAGGAGCAACAGTCTCCGACCAACACAACAGACTCACATGGATCAGGTAAACAGAGGCACATGGTGAACATAAATAACAACAGACAAAAAAACAGGGTGAAAACAGAATATTGCAAAAGCCAAAAACAGGGACAGCATTTTTTTACCTCAAGCAAGCAAAATGATCATTTATTTATAAATTTCTTGAGAGCTCCCCACCGCTAAAGGGTCTTTCACACCTTGAGGAATGAAGGCATGTTAGACCCAGTTTAATAGCAATTGCACTGTCAAAGCAAGTTTGTATGCAGGATTTGTGTGATATAAACTAGCAGAACAGTCACACAAAAAAGTGGTTGTTGAGATCACGCTGGTAAAATTTACTGGGGTGAGTAATATGCAAATCAGCTCTTATACAACAACCAATCTGTGATGATCCTTATGTTTTTGTTCTATAAAGAAAAGTGCCTTTGCACAACACAGTCAACTCAGGCAGGGCCAAGACAGAACGGGTACAACTCAGATGCAGGTCGCTTTATGAAAAAAACATTTGTTTATGATACCAAGTGGTTCATTTTGCCAGTGGAAACGTGCCATTAGTATGTCAACAGAAAGGCCAATCTTAATGTGTTGTCTTAATTAATCACAGTGACTTACGTTCTGGGTATTCTGTATTTCATTATAATGATTTATCTCAATATAATTATTTATTTTGAAATAATTTGACATTCTCAGAGTTGTAAGTCATTGTTTCGACAAACTAAATGAAAATCTGTGAAAACAAGTAATTATGCTTAATGCCAGACTTCACATAAATCAAAATCAACTGCCAGAAACAGAGATGCCAGATTTTTTCTACAGAAACACCCTTCAATACAAAAAGAATGTGGAGTTTATACCAATCAACCATAATATTCCAACCATCCTCATGTCACTTGTGAGGGGGTCCTCCATGGATCCGGCTACTTTTTCTAGCACATCCCACAGATGTTTGATCAGACTGAAGTCTGGGAAATTTGGAGGCCAAGTCAACACCTTAAACTCTGCCACAGGCCGACCACAGGATGTAAAAAGGTTTGAGGCTTCTGTGCCAATTGTACTGTAAGTGCCTTTGAAGGAGCACAGGAGTCTCTGACCGGTCTGCAGATACTCAGCCATTTATGCATTCAGTTGTCTCTACGAAACACATTGGACTTCAAATGTGCTTAACCCTGCCTTAATTTACCTCTAAAAATACACAAAAACCCTTCATTTGAATGTAGAGCCCATTCATTTGTGAAACCGACCCCCTTAATTTGACCTTAAAATTAGATTTAAAAACCCCTTAATCTTAAATGTAAGGCGTTAATTCAGGAGATTATATTATTTAGGGGCAAATTTGAAAAAGCAGAAAATTCAGTAGTTTAACCCCCCAATCAACCTTAAACTTTGCACTGGTCCCCTTAATTTTCCTTAATTTCCTGTAATAGAAAACATTAAGGTAATTTTAAGGGGTAAAATGAAGGCTTTTGGTTTTGTAGTGTGTGATGCACTGACACCTTTCTAGCCAAGGTTTGTGCTATGTTTCCCTGTCACCTTGACCAGTTACAACCCTACTGCAAAAACCTGGGTGATTTCAGTCTTTTTGGTTTTAATCCTAAACTAGACAAACAATAAGCTCTTAGTGTTTTTCCAGTTATGAATGTTTGCCAAGGTTAAAAAAATTCATGGCCAAAAAAACCTCGAAAAGGTCATCCATGCTTTTATCACATCCCAGCTAGACTACTGTAACACCTTGTACACTGGACTTAGTCAGTCCCTCTTATCCTGCCAGCAGCTTGTCCAAAACACAGCTGCAAGGCTATTAACCGGGTCCAAAAATACAGAAACACACAATCCCAATACTGGCTGCCCTCCTATGCCTGTCAGTTTCATTTTTAAATATCTTACAGGTCTACTCCAGCACTTCTTACAGGTCTTACAGGTATCAAAGGTAGAAGCATAAGGAAGTAAGTAAGTATGTAAACCACAGCACAGAGTGTGAAATTCTTTCTCTGCATTTAACCCATTCACCAAGTGAAGCAACCAGGAACACAGCGCCCGGGGAGCAGTGTGTGGGGGCGGTACCTTGCTCAGGGTACCTCAGAGGTACCTAACAGTCTTGAGAATCGAACCCACAACTTCCTGATCGCAGGGCAGATGCCCTAATCGCTAGGCTACCAGCAGCCACTTCTGTGGGGTAGCCTCCATTTTATTCCTAAAGGAGCACCTAGCGCTAATTAGTCTTCACATTTATTGCACATTTTTCCTATATATATATATATATATAAAAAAAACCACGCTTGTCCTTTGATAACTTTGTACTTACCTCTGACTGTTTCTTTTCTTTAACAGCATCTGCTAACATGTGTAACTTAGCTAGCGGCAACTTGGTTAAAAGCAGATGTTGATTTGAGTCTCGCTTAACAGGTGTGAAGAACAGATGTGGACCACTTTAAGCACTGCTGAACATCTGCAGTCTGCTGAAATGGTGTAAATGTACACTACCAGTCAAAAGTTTGGACACACCTTCTCATTCAGTGATTTCCTTGGTTTTTATTGTCGGCTACATTGTAGATTAATATTGAAAACCTCACCTATTGCTCTGATGACAGCTTTGCACACTCCTGGCATTTTTTCAATCAAATTGATGAGGAATTGACCTGGAATGGTGTTTAATTAACAGGTTAACAGGTTGAATTAACAGTTCTTTATCAAGAGTTCATTAGTGGAGTTTCTCTCCTTCTTAATGTGTTTGGGATCATCAGTTGTGAGTCGGGTTGGTCCACAGTTAGTGATCCTGTTCCACTACGGTTCTACTCTACATTATGGCAAGAACCACTGAACTAAGTACAACAACAACAGTCCATCATTCCCTTATTACAGAACAGATTCTGGTTTGTTTAACTCTTCCTTTTGTTTTATTTAATTCCATGTGTTCCTTCATCATTATGTTTATTTTCAATGCTAATCTACAATATAGATAATAATGAAAACAAAGAAAAAACATTGAATGAGAAGGTGTGTCCAAACTTTTGACTGGTAACTGTAACAACAAGCAATGAGTCGTTCCTTAGACCACTTTGTTAGAGCTTAATCAGCTTAATCGGACCATCGGTGCAACGTAAACAGACAACACACTCAAGACAGGTCAACAATGAAGGTCAAAAAGGGGGGACATAGCTATAACTAAACCTATATAAATCTGAATATATATGCCAACATACCCCACCTCTTGAGTCTTCCATCTTTCAGTGGCTTTAATGCTGACTAAAAAAGGTTTATCTTATCTTATCAGTGTATATCAGTTTACTGGTCGCATGAAATACGTTTTAGATCTTTGTTTTGACCACCTCAGATAGAATCCATACATTCAGCCTGACCTGATGTAATGGGAAAACTATCGTCTGAGGACACGTAAGGGCTTGTTGATGGTCACAGCCCTTGTTTGCCCTTTAATGAGAGCTTTTAACCATCTTTCCTTCAAGCATGTTAACTTTTATTAGCGCTAATGATCCAGTCTGGACTGCTCTGAAGACTGGAGTTGATGTTTGTCCATAAACTGGAACGATGACCCTGTATCTAATGGCATTGTTAAGAGATAATGGAGGGGTTTCCTTTGTGTGTTCAGCACATTAGCAGGTCGTTATGCACTGTTACCATGCCCTTACTGGAGAAAATGACTGTTAGCCAATCTATACGTACAATAAAAATGCAAGCTCTGTGAAATTTAGGCTTTACCATGATATAGTAGACTTTTTTGTAAGGTAATCCTGCATAATTACTGAGGTCTGAAGATGAGGATTAAGACAAAAGTGAGGGTTAAGACCCGATTGGGTTAGGACCAGGATTTTGGTTTAGTATCAGGATGAGGGGTTTGGACCATTGTGTCTTCTGAGTGTGTATATGGATGTTTATGATGTTAAAATAGTGCCCAAACAGTTTTCTTTGCGGGATGTTTTGCCTCAAAACCCTTATCCATCCTTCCACTATGAATAGATTTAGTTTTAGGCCCAAAGCTTTTCAAGGCTCTGGTAGAACAATGTGTCATTTTGTAGCATGTTGCAACTTCACTGTCATTTCATGTAATAACATTCTGTGAGGGACGTTTTGTTCCATTTAAAACCACTGTGAACAATTCTGACCCGGTCAGTTTCTCTACAATGGAGCGTTTCACATCCAACCCACTTTGTTTCCATCATGACCAGTTTATTATGGAGAGATTAAAAAAAATCAGCAAAAAAAAATTATTTTAACTGTTGCATGGGAGCATCTTTAGGTGCCCCTAAAACAATTTTTCTGTCTGTAGTTTAAATTCTATCACTGTCCTCCTAATGCACAGTTTCCCATTTGCATTTCATACACACACACACACACACACACACACACACACACACACACACACACACACACACACACACACACACAC
>JBBJLR010078834.1:0-10736 GCA_037577145.1 Brachypetersius gabonensis
GTTTTAATAGATCACACCTCTCTGTGTCCCTCAGCCTCATCCACCCAGGAAATTCTCAAGATAATAATTCCCATCTTATGCGTCATTCTGATCATCTTTATATCCACCGTACTCTACTGTTACATCCAGTAAGAGCGTTTTCTTTTAAAAAACACCCACATCTGTGTTACTTCATAATTTCAGGCTAGTTTGGTTAATTAAGATAAAAGTGTTCATTGTGATAATTAAATAACCTCTTTATTACAGAATCAAGAGAGAGTTGTGGGATGAATTGCCAACTCCAAAAATAGCTTCTACTTTTAAACTGGTAAGCAGGTTTTGCAGCTAATGACAAGAATGCATGATTGATATATGAACACATAGATCTTCAAATGTGTGATTACAGAAAAGTTTATTTTCCTCCAAAAAGTTTAGCAGCTGATTATTTCAACCTGCCCACTTTTCTTTCACCAGATTCACATTTTGCCTCACGTTGAAAATGATTTCTCCCTCATCCACGTCGAAGATTCCTTACTGAACCTGATTGAGAATAACAACGGGTAACATTATGTTTTATTCCAACTATAGCTTTTATAAGAGAATGTCTTTGCTTGCAATGTAAACTCTGTTTTAAAACTCCTTTGTTCTTCCGACAGTGAGACCTCTGTCTCCCAAACAGATGTCAACAGTGTATATCATCGCCAGCAGAGTCTCAAGGCAGATGTTGATTCTGCTCCAGTGGAACATGTCCAAGTACACTCCAGCTCTGGGGGTCAGAACAAAGTCACTGTAGCTCCTGTAGTGAGTAAACTGCAGACATCAATGTTTTACAATGCACTTGAAAATCTGCCATCGACCAGAGCTGTAGTCACAACTGACTATGACGGCAGTAATGCTGGATCCTTCAGCAACCAGTTCTATTTTGCCCTCTCCCTGCTGGACAAATCACTCACTACTTCAACAAAACTTGCTCCAAAGTTACTGTCCAACAAAGTGCATAATAGCCTGCTATCAGACAACACTGATATCCAAAGGAAATCTGGGAATAACTTCAGAAACAGGAGCTATTCGGACACCAGCAGTCCTTTCTTTTTTAAGTCTAGTACAACCCCATCTTATCAATCTCATGAGAATAACAATGTATTCCCTGATTTGTCCATAAACAAGAATCTAGTAATACCAACTGATTTGGACTATAGCCCATGTCACGGCCGTTCAGGGCCTTCAGATCCTAACCCGGCTCAGACCACTCCCTGCGGCACTAAGAGTGAAGTGGTTTTTGAATATCAGAGTGTAAACAGAGTGTAAACAGAGTGTAAAAACTCCTAAGCCCCAAAAACAAATCAGAAATAGATTCCTGTGGAACAAGCACTTCTTGGTTTTCACAATGATGTTGATCTGATCACAGCAAAACCTGTTTGGTACAAGAATCCACATGATGTTCCCATTGTTCACGTTGATGAAGGATACGAGTCTTTTCTGAGCTTAGACCTAAACACATGTGGCTCAGACCTCAGTACCAAACAAGAACAGACTGTAGCTCAGACCTCCTACGTCAGTCAACAGGTGCACACACCGTCATCTATGAGCCTTTGTGGACCTGATTTGAATATTTCTCCAGGCATTCAAATTGATTGTTCTTATCAAAGGGTGTGACATAACAGTAACAGGATAACAACAGGTGCAGTCTGATTAGTACAGTGTATGTTGTTGTCGGGACCAAGAGTTTCTACAGAGAGAAATAGCGCAAGTGCAATATTTAGGTCAAGGAGAAAATTGTGGACATTTGATGTGTCAGTGAATTAATCCTTTAAGAACAAATAAAACAACTGTAAAAATAAAGAGTAAAGAAAACCACTGATTCATAATAAGGAAACAGAAGAAAACACTGCAGGAGAAAGTTTATCTGTAAAGTCAAGTAAAAGAATAGATTTAGGTCAATTCCTATTTAATCAATGTGAAATTACTGTCTTACACAAATTACTGTCTTGCATTTTGTATGTTTTTTTAGGCAAGAACAGGACAGCAAAGAGGTGTGAAATGTTCTGTAAGTTCTAGATTTCATGTGTGAGCCAGGCAGACGACAGGAAAGAGGTGTGTTAAGTTCTGTAGGTTCTAGATTGTATGTTTGAGCCAAACAGAGCACAGGAAAGAGGTGTGATACGGTCTACAAGTTCCAGATTTCAGGTTTGAGTCCAGGGGCATAAGAAACATTTTATATGTCGTGTCTACATATAGTTAATTAGTTATTTTCAATTTTGTTTCTTTATTAAATCTGTTTCCATCTTATCTATGAAAGGTGTACCCGTTTAAACATAACAGATGGTAACCATTATTTAATAGACAAAAAATATATATTATTTAATATACAAGCCAACCAAAGACTCCTCATGGCCATCCCACAGCCACTTAACAAGATAGCTGTAATATGATACAGCGGTGCTGTATCTTGTATGAGAAAATCAGGTATAACTGTGTAGAAACCTCACAATATGAATTAGCTTCTGGGGGGTGGGGGTGAGGGGGTGTGCAGTGGGACCACACTGGACAACACTGGGCTTTGGGCTAAAAGAGCTCGAGAACAGATGCTGAGGCAATAACAAATGTGATGAGACTCAGTGTAGTGTTCTTCCTTTCTCTAATTATCAGGCGTGCTCTCTACAGTGGACCTGTATGGAGTCGTAGTAACTCAGACACATAAAAAAAATAATTGTGTATAGGAATATGTACTGTCTTTTTCGTTTTACTGATGTGCTGTTTTTATTTTATTGGTTATGTTGCCTCTGCTTTTCTTCTTTTGTACTGCCCACTACTGCTGTTGTTACAATGCAAAACTTCCCAACCATGGTAATAATAAAGGGTTATCTTATCTTATTAGCACAAGACTGCAGTTGACCCATTAATGTCATTCATTCATAATGAACCATGTCAACAATCACATCACTAAAGGGCTCTTCGGGGCATTTATTTATAAATGTTTGTTGGAGGGCCCACATTCACGTTCAGTGACCCCAAAAGTCCAAAAATAACACTAACATCCATCAGTTTTATAGGTCACATATATTCCATCACAGCGAAGCACGTACTCTCTCTTTAAACAGCAGGGCTTTATGAGCCTCACTGACTGTTCCGCTGTCGCTCGCCTGTAAAGGTTTATAACTTGTCTCCACTTGTTCCATTGCTGAGAAGCAAATGCAGGCTTAGCCAACACTGATCATTTTATACAGCAGCTTTTTTATTGTTTCAATTTTACTGCGTTAACTACAGGCAAATGCACTATGGATTAAGGTAACACATCTTTTAAGACCAGCTTATAGACTAATCAATACTCCATTATCTATTTCTGACTGTGGGACCTCTATCAGGCAAACAGAATGTAAACATTTCTGATGGCTTTCCCAGTTATACCCGTTATTTCCCCAATGCTCATATATACCCAGAGTGTGAATTACCCATCCATAATTGGGGGGGTACTGCCTTCCTTACACTGTTAAAAACACCCCCTCCGAACTGCTATTTTGGCTCTTTTGGGGGGGTCTGGGTCTTAATCCGGGGGTACTGTACCCCCCAGTACCCCCTGTAATTCAAATCATGTATATACCCCATAGCGACAACTGGTTTCTTGAATTATGTAAATACAGATAAAAGAACTTTGCCGTAGAAATACTTCCCGGTGATTTTTAGTACATTTCTTTCTTCACCCACAGTAATGGTAATGATTTGGGTTTGCCAACTCTTCCACCTGGAGGACATGCTGTGCAATGACCAAAATAAGCGAGATTGTATAAGTAACACTACAAAATGTAATGAAACATTTTTTTTGCCTGGTAATATTTCCTCTACTGTATGTCGAAGCCAAGAACCATTTAAAAACTTTTTTATAGCACATAAACGTATCAGTCTTTGTCTGTCTGTGCTGCAGGGAGCGGGACATGATAAGGTTTCCTCTTTTATGAGCATCATTCTTCTCTATGCTGCAGGAAACTGCAATGACGTGGCCTGCCTTACCATGACAAATATTTATTGGCCTCAAAATGCATAAACTACAAAAACAAACAAATACAGTAAACTCAGATACCAAATGTGGCATTTACAAGAGTGTGCAAAAGTTGGTCATGTGACATGTTTGAGTCTGTAAAGGAAATAAAACAAATATTCAACAGAGACACATTTTAATACCCACTTTCAGGTTAACATGTCTAAGTTTTGGAAAAAAGTTTCCTGGAAAAAATCATGCATATTTTATCTACCCCCCCTCCCCCCCAAACTTTACACAATTAAGCAGAAGTCGTACACTAAAGTGTGCAGAAAAAAGTCATTAAAAAAGTCAGAACATCAACAAAGCATACATATATATATATATAAAAACACAAATCACAAAATTAACACTATCGCACTTCTGGAATACTAAAAGAGAAAGGCTGGTACTTTATTAAGCATAAATAGCTACATTTATTATACAACACAAATTCATGTTAATTATTGCATAGTTGTCATACATTTTAAAGAACTTGCTTATGACTAAATTAGGCAATAAAATATTATTAAAACCTTTAAATATCAAGATACCATGTAAACTGTGACGCAGTCCTAACATGGTCATGGTTTAGTTAATGCACTTAACTCTCAGGAGCTGAATTCTTGTGGATTCCACACAAAGCCGAGTTGCTTATTAATAATTGTTATAGGCTGAAACAGTGAATTATTTGTGCTTTAGACTGTAAACATTGTTCACACAAGTGATAAAAAAGCCCTCATATATACATCTGTCTTTGGCAACTAACTTTAGTGTCCATTTAATAATGAGCCGCCAATTAATGACACTACAAAAATATATATATGAACATTCTGTGTAAAAATAATTACAAAGTATAACACTGGTAGTGCCTTTAATATCAAATGTGTGAAAAAACAAAGGCCATGTGCACAATACATCCCTACTGTATCTTCTGTTAATGCAAAAATGCTGTTTCGTTTACTCATTTGCTGTGCATGTGGATGGAGGACAGTAAAAGCCGACTTGAACTTGACATCACTTCACTTCCAACTTCTCATTGTGCAGAGAATTTATTTCTCAAAAAGAAATGTACTTTTGGAACCAGCCAAGATCCTAATTAAAGATAGCTGATCCAAACAGATCAGCAATGGAGCAACTGGTTCATTTGATTT
Source organism: Brachypetersius gabonensis (assembly GCA_037577145.1). Lineage (NCBI taxonomy): Eukaryota > Metazoa > Chordata > Actinopteri > Characiformes > Alestidae > Brachypetersius > Brachypetersius gabonensis. Next base: position 5,149 of record JBBJLR010078834.1, read on the forward strand.
TGGCCAATCTGTCCATCGATTTTCAGATTCAAATAAGACCCGACGAGTCTACTCTTGCGTATAAATCTGAGGCCTTATTATGCGGAACAGCCCGACACCTCTCACTCTTGATGTAGTGCTCTTATTGATGTTATTTAAATAGGCGATTGATCAGTCATTTAAAAATTGAAAATGCCAGTTCAATAGCAATTAATATTTTTCACTGGCACTGGCTGACAAAAGGTATTGACAATGTATCAGTGTGTCTCGTGTGTTCATTTGTCCATTTAGACAATGTGTCTTTTTAGATTAGTGTTTTATGCTCACAAATGCACTTTAATAATCCACATATATTATTATAATCCCCCTATATTATTATATATAGCCATATAAGGAACATTATGCAAAAGCAATAAACAACTATCCCCTATCCAAGCACAGTGCCTTGACAAATTTCACCATGCTTTTAAGGATACTTCCTCGATCAGTATATATCAATTGCTCAAATTCTCTAGTTGAAGCACACACATACAAAAAACAACACGTTTCTACCTGTAAATGCGACATTTTCTAGATCACTTGTCAAGCTGTGAAACTAAAGGGTACTAAAAATTATGACACACGAGTAATATACTCCAAAATTCAGAGATAAAAAGTCATTCAAGTACATACATTATAAAGAAGGTACAAAGTGTTTGGGTCTCTCTGCGACCACCGTGGGATCAGAAATTGGGAAGTGAAATATCACAACATCTGGAAAAAAGGGAAGCGGACAGTGGCTGAAAGTGAATGTCTAGAGTTCTGCCTTAACCTGCACTGTATGTGGGAGTAGCAAAGGAGATGCCATTGGCTACTTAAAAGACAGAAAGCATGAACCTAACCAAAGATATGAGGATGATTTGTCGTCAGAATACACCAAGTCCGATTAAAAACTCACAAACACTCTCTGCGCAAGAAATATAATTTTTGGTGTAGGAGAGTAGAAATATGAGAATAAAAAGTATCATTTTAAGCTATTTTAACACATACAAGGCACTGCATTTTAAAAACAACACACCTCTGGCTTAGACCATCAATGCAGAGTTTGGCCAAAAGCATCATAACATTAAAAGCACATCAGACAAGATCGCTGTAGTGTTACCCAGAACAAGCACAGCCATACAGCAGGTTAAACTACCAGCACCCTGTGAGGGACAGGCGACCTGTCCAGGGTTCTTCTACACTTCTCGCCTTCTGACTGGGATTGGTTCCAGCACCCCATCCGACCCTGGTTGAGAATAAGTGGTTCAGACAATAGATGGGTGTATGGAACCACCAGCACCTTAGTTCAGGATCAATATAAGTAAAGTAAACCTTATGGTTACCTTAAATAGCTGAAATGTCTTAGTGTTCGGTAAGAATTGAGAATATTAAGCAAATCTAGACAACTTTGTGCTGTAGTAGTGGTGCACCAGGCAACGGGAAAAGTGCAAAATACTGAACAACTGCCCCAGGCGACATTTCAAGAAGAGCTAGTATTCTGGCAGATCATCAGTGACCTGTATCCTCTCCACCACAAAGAAGCACAGGGTGCCTATGAAGCCCAGGATGACCATAATCAGGAGCTGCCAGGTCAGAAGTAGGTACCCGCTATAGAAGAAAGCCAGGGCTGAAAAAATAGACTGACAGAGAGTAACATGTTATTCTAATGAGCTTTGATTTATTCTGAAAAATACAGCTCCAGAAAAAGATAAGAGACCACTGCAATTCATGTTTAAGTCAGCATCCCCATTAAAATGACAAGCATTCCATACCATTGTCTGTTAAATTCCTACACTGATTACTGATCAGCTGAATCAAATCTTATTTAATGAGGTAAATTCTCCTCTTATAATTTGACCAGCTGGATGGCAAAACACTACTAGAAGTACATCAAAGGTAATTGTTGCCAATTGTTGCCAGAGTGAACAAGAGATTTGTTTTCTTTGAATTATTGAAGCTCTGTAAACACTGATGTTCTCTTATTTGGATGAGTTGTCATTTCCTTTAAACAGGAACAGTGGCAGCTCCTGGTCAATATTTTGGTGAAACAAACTACCTTTCATCAGTTCCAAACAACCAACGCAGTACCTCGCCGTGCACCCTGGGCAGCTTGATTTTCTTGTCCTAAGTACTTCACCTCCATATTCTGCTTTTGCTGCCTCACATTTTGATGAATCTACTCTCTCCTGTTCTTCCCTCAATCTCCTCAGTTAGTGTTAAATCACTACAAAATATAAAAAGTATTTTATTGTGCATATCTTACAAACACAAAATAGTAATGTTTATTTCAACAGTACATAATTAACAATATTTCTAAATTCCAAAAAAACATATCTAACCTCTTTCTCACATTATAAATTAATTCTACCCTCGCTAGCAAGCAGTCAAGCTAACAAGCTAATGCCCTTCCTTCTGTACACTGGTAATAATATATACAATAAAAAGAAATATTATTAATAAATACTAGTAAATAATATGTTACATGTTTTGTTATGTATGAAGCCTCAGTCTCACACTCAAGGTCAGTGCTCAGAGCATAAAATAGAACAAAGTGAAACCGGTGATTGGCCACAGTGTTATGTCAGTCATTTTGAAGTGGAGAACTATCCAATCACAGTAGGGAGTCACTTGTTTCCCGGGTGGGACTTATTTACCAGTAGAGTCCATTGAAACCTCGAAAATCCCCGAGCCGCAGGGATACACAGTGAAATGAATGAGGACGCGAGTGAAACATGTTTTACTGGAATTCTGTTTCACAATGATTGACGGTGGCGCTGTTTTGCGTTTTTTGGAGAAAACAGGAGAAATATTGTCAGCAGTTCTTAAATACTAAGGCAATGCTGTTCAGTTCAATACTTGTACCTATAAAAGATCAATCCTGAGAAACTGAACATGTTTGCAGTGGTCTCTTAGCAGGATTTTTTTCTTACCTGAATAAACTTAAAGATAGCAAAGGCTGGAGCACTTTGCTCCGTATAAACTCGACCCAGGATGCTGTAGAGCTGGGTGTTAAAGCAGCTGTCCCCAAGCCCAAGCAGGAAGCTGCATAACATGGCAATCGACACACTGAAAGAAGAGAAGGGTGCTTTCAAAGCATTGCAAAGACAAACACTCAAGAATGTAAGAGCTGAGTGTGTTGATACTGTACCTTGGTGACAAATAAGGCTTGTGTTGTGTGCTGGTCGTGAATACAACTGGAGCATCATCTGGAATGTTGAGAAAGATCAGGTAGAAAGCCACAAAGTGCACCACCATTCCAAGGAAGACTACTGACGTGCGTCTAAACCGGTTGTTCTTCAACACAAGTCCAAACAGGCCGCCACCTAAAAAGGGATGCAAAACAATTCATTGTCGGTTTGCTTGATGAGTTGTAGCCTATTCCTACAACTCACACTGCTGATGGTTATTTTACATGCAAGTGAATTGGTCTTAGGTGTTTTTTTGCCATGTTAGGGGATGTAACACACCAGACGTTCTGACAGTTGGCTTGCAAAACTATAACTGCATTATATTATAAAAAACATCTGCAACAATTGAGCTCTAAGTGCAGTTTTCTTTTTTTTTGTTTTTACGTATGCTAATAATAATTCTGCTGTACTTGCTTATTAGTATTATTATTCATATTATTAAAGTAAGCTTATTCCCAATTGTAGATACTGATGTGTACAAAAGTATTGGGACGTATTAACCATGACACCGACAGGGACATTGATGACATTGCATTCAAATACATTGACATTAATATGGAGTTGGTCCACCCTTTGCAGCTATAACCAGTGCACTCCTGCAGCATGTCAGGCACCAATGCATTAAACACGTGAGAGACGATGAGTTCGGCAAAAACGGAAATTCAGTCTGTGAGGATTGCGTAATAGCCCACTTAAAATGGCAAAGTCAGTTAAGGCGCTGAATTTCACAGATTAAATATTTAACGTTGTAATTTTTTTTTTATGTTTTTTTTTTTGTCAATTTGAAAGGCTGAGTGTTTCTATATTGAATCTTAAATGCTGTAATTACAACTGAAATGAATTCAACACAAACTTCACTACATAAACTTACATGCATTATCCATCAGGCATGTTTTTATTCAATTGCAACAATTGCAATTGAATTTTTTTTCCATTCAAAGACTTCTGTCACTCAATTACTTCCATACTGGTGTTGCACGAGAAGGTCTGGCTCACAATCTCTGTTCCAGTTCATCTCAAATGTGTTGGATGGGGTTGAGGTCAGAGCTCTGTGGGACCAGTCAAATTCTTCTTTATGAACCTTTGTGCACTGGAGCACAGTCAGGCTGGAACAGAAAAGGTTCTTCCCCAAACTGTGTCCACAAAGTTGGAAGCATGCTGTTGTCCAAAATGTCTTGGTATGCTGAAGCAATTAGGCTGCCCTTCGTTAAAAGTAAGGGGCCACAATTAAGGGGTGTGTCACAATATTTTTGTCCATATAGCGGATGTACATAAGGAAGCTACCCCAAACTCTGTAAAGCGATTCCAAATGGTCCATGAAGTCTCTTAACCAGGCGTGTTTTCTCAATGGCTTATTGACAATGTTTACTTACCAACTATTTCCCCAAATCCCACAACGATCCCTGAAATTCCAATCAAGGCTTTGGATTCTTCTCCAAAGTGGGTTGTTGCACCAATGCAAGTTCCGAACACACCACTGTAAAAAGACAGCTCCAGCCCTAGAAGGCAAAAACACTGTTATTACTAATCATGTTCATTTATTATTAGAGAAAGAAAGAATGTATTGCCATGTTCAGTGTGACTGTGTCAAAATTACCACTGTATGCCATGCAGAAGCTTAGGAGTAATATCGTTTTTGTTCCAAAAAGGTGCAGAATGGTCTCTATAGACAACAGCACAGAAACAATGTTTAAATGGTTTTAAAACAACACATATATTTAAAAACAATTCGACCAGTGACATGAATCAAATCATGAATGAAACCACAAGGTATGTTCACAAATAAAAATGATCATTATCATGTCTGTACTTACTAAACTCTGTCTTTGCATCTTTTATTGCAGAGTCGGCTCTCTGCTTATAACTGTAACACAGGGAGAGGAATTCATCAGCATTTACAAGCTAAACCTGATTTAAAGACCTAGAAGTATCTTTACAGGCCTACTTCACTTCAGTAAAACTCAAAAAGAATGTTTAAATGGCTTTACATTATTCGAGATGACAACAAGGACTGTCCCTCCTCTTCAGAGAGAACCTCCTCCTCCTGCTGACGAGGCTTTCTCAGAATGAGGAAACTTAGTGTTCCGAGCACAGAGGTGATGAGCAGAGCAATAAACATGATCCTCCTGTCTCTGTCTGTCAGGGGCCAAGATGAAACCAAATGAAATGTCAAGGACTGGATTTACAGACCCAGGTTAAGTCTAGTACTGGACTAAGTAAGTCTTTTAAAATGACAAAAAGGATGACATGAATATCAGGCCTTTAGAAGTGAAAGCAAAACCATCTTGGACATTTTTCTTCCCAGAAGATTCCAGCATGGCCACTTAGGCCTCGTTTACACTGCAGGTCTTGATGCTCAATTCTGATTTGTTGCCTATATCCGATTTTTTTGACCTTCTG
>JBBJLR010078855.1:0-10735 GCA_037577145.1 Brachypetersius gabonensis
TCTCTCTCTCTCTCTCTCTCTCTCTCTCTCTCTCTCTCTCTCTCTCTCTCTCTCTCTCTCTCTCTCTCTCTCTATCGGTGAGTAGGGCTTCCCTCGTCCTCTCTCCTTCATTCAGTGAGGAGGTCCTTCACTCACACAATCTCTCTGGTCCTCCCTCTCCCCATCATAGTTCTCTCTCTCTGGGTGGGTGAGGGTGGTCCTGCCTCTCCCGATCATGGTTCTCTCTCTCTGGGTGGGTGGGCTGGGCCGCCCTCTCCCATAAAATGATTAAGCTTCCGTCTTTCCTCCACAGCTGCTGTGTCTCTCCTCTGACAATGAAAAGAAAAAACATACTTTTCTTCTACTGAGATTCTGAACAAATAAAAGTGTTGTGCTGACGGAGATGCTGGCATTGGCATCACCACAGCGAACAAGCCGAAACGGTATTGCTAATCCTCACCTGTATTTATTTTGGGCTCCTCCTTGTTCCCATTTCTGACCTTCATTTTTTTTGGTCCTGTTTCTGTCCTGCTTGGTTTTTAGATGAACCCTGACAGTCTGATGATCAGACTCATTACCACTTTGTTACAGTGCAAAGGTGTAAACTCAGTCCTCAGCAGCAGGATAAGAGCCTGTGAGGTTTCTTGTGCAAATGAAAGAAATGAAATGTGAATGAAAGCCATACAGAGGCTCACTGTCACTAACACAGTGTGTAATAACAGCGGGGTGACCTCTGCGCTCTGAGGGCCCAGACAAAGGCCTTTGAAGACAGAGTCACAGTAAAAGGAGTTTAGTGAGGAGTCGGGAGGTTTTTGTGGCGTTCACCGCTGAGAGGGGAACATGACGATGGATGAGGTCATCACTTTTAAAGGAACAGCGTATTTCTGAAGCACCGTTCAGGGGATCCATCTCCACACAGCTGCTCCAAACCCCATCAGCCTGATCCTGTAACAGCATGTGAAGCGAATTATCCAAAGCAGGGCTTTATTCCCTTTCACTTTCTCCCTCCGTGCTCACGGGCGTTCCCCTGGACATGTTTCACACGGCCTGTTCCAAAAGCACATTACAACAGATTATAAAACTTATGAAATACCCAGACTCGAATCCGAGTAAGGGGCTTTTTTATGGTTAAAAAAAGGGTGTAACTGCAGATTGCATAAAATGGTAAACATTACAGTGACCATTTGCTCCTCCTGAACACCTGAAAACAGGTCACCATGGAAAATCTACCAACATCCATAGCAGAAGATCCACTGTATCATTTAAATCAGAGTGAATACTGTTCAAATCAAAACCAGTCTGTGTTATAACCAGTCTGTCATAATCTGTCATACTGTCACAGAAAGCTGAACCAGAAGCTTGATGTGATGCATCTCTGTGAAGTAAAACAACAAGACTCCAGAAACCAGAGAAATGCAAAAGTGATGAAAGCACAATCAGTCAAATAAAGCCGTCCAAATCCAAATCTGAGGCAAAGGTTTTACTGCCCCTTACTGCTCCTTACTGTCTCTTACTCACCTTTACTGCCTCTTACTACTTCGTACTGCTTACTACCTCATAGTGTCCCTTACTACTCTTTACAGTCTCTTATTGCCCCTTACTGTCTCTTACTGCCCCATACTCACTTTTACAGTCTCTTATTGCCCCTTACTGTCTCTTACTCACTTTTACTGTCTCTGACTGCCCCTTACTGTGTCTTACTCACTTTTACTGCCTCTTACTACTTTGTACTGCTTACTATCTCATAGTGTCCCTTACTATTCTTTACTGTCTCTTACTGCCCCATACTCACTTTTACAGTCTCTTATTGCCCCTTACTGTCTCTTACTGCCCCATACTCACTTTTACAGTCTCTTATAGCCCCTTACTGTCTCTTACTGCCCCATACTCACTTTTACTGTCTCTGACTGCCCCTTACTGTGTCTTACTCACTTTTACTGCCTCTTACTACTTTGTACTGCTTACTATCTCATAGTGTCCCTTACTATTCTTTACTGTCTCTTACTGCCCCATACTCACTTTTACAGTCTCTTATTGCCCCTTACTGTCTCTTACTGCCCCATACTCACTTTTACAGTCTCTTATAGCCCCTTACTGTCTCTTACTGCCCCATACTCACTTTTACTGTCTCTTACTGCCTCTTACTGTCTCTGATTGCCCCTTACTGTCTCTGACTGCCCCTTACTGTCTCTTACTGCCCCTTACTGTCTCTTACTCACTTTTACTGTCTCTGACTGCCCCTTACTGCTCCTAATTGTCTCTCACAGTCCCTTTTTGCTTCTTACTGCTTTGTTTTGCCCCTTACTCCTTCTAAATATCTCATACTGCTTTCGACTGCCTCCTACTGCGTTTTACTACTCCTTATTGCTTCTTTCTATTGTTTATTCCCTCTTAATGCCACTTATTCTTCCATGCTGCTTATTACTGTCTCTTACCCACTTCTCCTGCCTCTTATTGGCAATTACTGCTTCTTAATGGCACTTTTTGCATTGTACTGCATCTTACTGCTCTTTGTTGCCCCTTACTGTCCTTTATTGCTTTTAACGACCTCCTACTGCCTCTTGTTGTCCATTACTCCTTTTTACTATTTCTTACTGCTTTCCCCTGCCTCTTATTACTTTTTACTACTTGTTACTGCTTTTTTCTGCTCCTTCCCACCTCTTAATGTTCTGTAATGTCTCTTACTGCTCCTTAATAGGTCTTACAGTCTCTTGCTCCTATGTACTGCCTCTTACTCACTTTTTCTTCTTGTTTTGCCTCATATTGCCTTCTTAGTCTCTTACTCCCCTTTACTGCCTCCTACTGCTTCTTTTCTATCTCTATACTGTCCTGTCATTTATTGCTCACTACTTCTTACAACTCTTTATTGCTTTCTCTTGTCCCTTACTTTCTCTTATAGCTTCTAACTGTTACCCACTACTCCTAACTGTCTCCTACCGCCCCTTACTGGCTCTTATGATGTCTTACACGCCTTACGACCCCATACTGCCTCATACTGCCTCTCATTGCTCTTCACCCATACAGGTCTTATAACATTGTACTGATACTAAAGTCGCTTTACTGACTTCCCCTTACTGTCCTTTGATACCCCCTATCTGGCCTTTAATGCTTATTCTTATCTCCTTAAAGGTTCTCATTATCCTCTACTACCCCTTGCTGCCCCACACAGCATTTAAAGCCCTCCAGCACCTCAGGTGGTCAGAAACCTAATCTGAGCATTTTAATCTCAGGTCTGTTTCTGGATCAGGGGACGTGAGCCGGGTTAAAGATCACTGACCCGGTGGTTCTATTCGAGTGAGGACATTCAGTTAGAGTTCAGCAGGAATACAATCCAGATTCCACACATTCATACAGTACATGAACAGACCACCAAAAGGAGGAATACTACTGACAAACGAACAAATAATTCGATTTTGAAGATAATTTTTCTATTAACAGAAATCTGGCAACCCATTGTATTTTCTGATCTAATGAATGACATTCCCATCAGGTTTGGGCTCAGCTCCACCAGTTCAGAATGAAAAGGAGAATACGGTCTTTACTTTAAAAATGTGTTAAAGGAGTGTTATATCAGTAAATACCAGTGACTGCAATTAAAGGTCAGCTGTACTGGCTGAAAGGAAAACTATGCATAAGCAGAATAACGTCTTTCCTTTAGGGTTTGACTCTTTTTTCTCCAAACAAAATCAAGCATGGACTAAATGTGGCACCTAACATGATCTCGTCCAGGTGCGTGAAAAGTGTAAGTTTGTCTTGCTGTTGGGCAACAGTGTCACAAACCTCATCAGTCACTGTTCACAGCTCTAAAAACAGCCCTCGGATCCAGTTCTGCTAAAGGATAGAAGCAGTTTCAGTAGAGTTTAAAGCCTAAATGCTCGCAGAAGAAGCACTGCAACTGTATTCACTCTGCATTCTGGTACACACACACACACACACACACACACACACACACACACACACACACACACACACTATTCCCTGTAACTCCAGGCTGAGGAAGCCATCAGTCAGCCACTAACACTTTCACACCACAGATGGTTTTACTAAACAACTTTTCATTTATTTCCAGTTCTTTATAGACATTTGGGCTACTGGCCAGAAGAACGGTGTGTTTAGTAGTGATGTATGTAAGTGTGTGTGTGTGTGTGTGTGTGTGTGTGTGTGTGTGTTTGTGTGTGTGTTCAGTCCAGCTTTAGGCTTGACCTCAGCCAGCACACTGTCATTTATTATATCTGTTAAAGGGGAACTCCACCAAATTTAAAATTCAAAATAACTCATAAGCTGCTCTCAAAGATTGTAGATGTAAACAATGTAGAACATAGAAGAGCCATTGTGTTTTAAAACGTAGTATGGACAGAATAACTGGCACCCGTCCTCCTGCACCATTCAAATAATCCTCCACTGCATTTAACTTTTCTCTTCCACTTAATCTCTTCCAGTTTCTAGAGGGTGACAACAACATTGTATGGTCCATTTCTTTTTTCTGTGTGGAATAAGATCGGATTCTACATTCAGTTTTCGGTTGTTGTTTTGATGCAAAGAAAAAACAGTACACATATGAACAATAAAACATTTGGATTTCAATAGTTTTCTGGAAGAACACGTGCATTATCTGTAAAAACTGCAAGGATGCTAATAGGTATAGCAGTGACAGAAATCAAATAGGTTAGATTGTTATGAAAATACAGTCGGTCCGGGTTCGGTGTGAAGCGTTTGATTCTAGATCATTTTTCATTTTAACATTTATAGCTCACAGTTGGTCATTCTGTGTCCTAAACCACATCTACAAGTCTGCTACATCTTAATGAAGAGCTGGATGCGTATTAAGCAGGCTGAGGGACATTCTGGGGGGTTGTTGGCTTCTTGTGTGAGCAATTTTAGCCCCATAGCAAACTATTCTAAAACAACATAATAAAAATACTTCAGCTTTTATACTTCAGTGGAAAGCAGATGTTTAACTAATATTAACAAATGAAGTAGATAGTAAGCTGATCACTGGAACAGTGAATACTAACCCAACATTTCCCCACCCTTCACCCTCCAGTAATGATGCGTTTACACACATTTGACCAGGAGATGTCAGCTGTGTGCAATGTGAATCACCTTCTGAGACAATCAGAACATCCTCACATTCTGAAACAACTGGTTCAAAGCTTTACTGGTAACCAGGGCTGGACTGACCATCTGGCATACCGGGCATCGGTGGGCAGATGGTACATTTGTGCTGGTGCGGAATCCCGTTAAGTATCGAGGAACACAGATAATCACACGCCTTTACAGATGACTACCCAGGTACCATGTTCGTAATTGTCCTAAAAGCTAAAAGCGATGCAGAACAAGCTACAGAAAAATTCTTAGCAGACATAGCACTTTATGGAAAAGTGTATCCGTTCAGATAATGAATTGACACTGAATGTACAACCTTTTCAAGCACTACTAACAAAGAATAAAATCAGGCATGAGACATCTGCACCTTACTCCAAACGTCAAAACAGAACAGCAGAGAGAGGTTGGCGAACAAAGTGTGACATCAGTAACCAGTAACTGACTGAAGAGAATTTCTCACCTACAGCTGGCATGAGAAGTGTCAGAATTATAGTACAATGGACGTTAAGTCAGCTTATTTGCATGCACCCATAGATCACGAAACATTGAACAATCAGAAGGATATAAACAATGGTCAAAAATAGGCACGAAACTTGTATGTAAAATACAGGAAACTTCACGTATTTCCTTGGGATAGATTTCGAACAAAAACAAGGAGAAATCAAAATGTCCCAGAAAAAGTATGTGAACGAAATACTCTCACTTTATGTGAACACATGCTTGGATATAATGAAAAAAATAACTGAAAAAATTAAAGAGCCCAGAGAAGCTGTAGGAAGTTTGATTTACTGACGTAGTACAGCAGGATATTGTGTCCGTTTAAGTGAAGGGAGTTCTTTAATATCGCTCAGACCGTCTTTCTTCTATCGACTATTCTCTGTAACTGTCTAATAACTATTTTACTAACAAAGAAGTTTCTTAATGGACTTTGTGCTTCAGTGTGTGATTCAGATGCAGATTGTTTATGTATGATTGACAGTATGTATCTGGAACAGTATAGACAAATACCAGTATGCACAAACAAAAGTGTGTGAAGACAACCAGGGTTCAATAGCACTAGCTGGAAACCCAGTAAACAGACACGCTGATATCAAGTACCACTTCGTCAGGGAAACTGTAAATAGTGATATAGTCAAGCTGCACTACTGAACAAATGATGTAATGGCAAAACCAGCCACAAAATACACTAAAGGTGTTTGGTATCTACAAAAATATGCATGACGAAGATGAAGATTACGGTGAAGCCGTGTCTTTATTTTGTTTATGAGTGGAGTTTTTAAATATTGCCACTAGATGACACTCTTGTTGTCAACATTTGTAAGAGTCGCACACAGTGAGAGAGAAGAAGACCGGAGTGTTATTGCGGTTGTTTGTATTCATTGGTTTGTTGCATTTGTTCTTCTGAATAAAGAAATAGAGGAATGGAAAACGCTACGCTCTGCTCCCAGCGGGAGTGTTTTTGAGAAACAGGGGCTGAAGGTAAAGAGTCGTTTAACACTTTTAAACTGTTCTCCTTTTTCAGTAAAGTGTGTGTGTTGGGATGCTTGTGGTTGTGTGTGCGTGTGCTGCGAAACACTAGGTACTTAAAATGTGCTTAACTCTACCTTAATCTTAATCAACCCCTGAAAATGCACCAAACCCCTTCATTTGTGAACTCGCCCGTGAATTATACCTTAAAAGTGTATTTAAGGCCTGAGTGTGAAACCCCTTAATCTGAAACCTAAACGATTTATTCAGGTGGTTGTATTATTTAAGGTGAAAATTCAGTAGTTTATTCATTAGCCTTAATTAATTGGACTTAATCTGCGCGATTTTCCCTTAATTAAGGAGTAAAATTAAGGGGGTTGGTTTCGTAGTGGGTTGCGTTGTGTATGTTGGAATATTACAGGCTAATCTGAGGATGGCCCAGTAAAGGGGTTGTTGCTGCTGTCATTGGTGGGATAACTACACACTTGTCCAGAACAGCCTGTTTTTTTTAATTATTTGAGCCGAATGGTGTAAGGTTTGGTTTAATAGTGACTCCAGATGGCCATTATGGACCATTTTGTAAACTATAAATCTTTTTCAAATGATGTCTTGTACTTGTGGAAAAGGTGAAGGGGTGGGAATACTTTCTGGTGGTACTGGTACTATTCTAGGAATTTGTTAATCTCAAATCTATCTGTGGCTGGGATTTAGTCCTAAATTTGTCAAGCTGTAGGTTCAAGAGGGTCACTGTGTTGTTCACTGTTGTGTTGCAGCTGGCACTGATTTGTTTCATTTTTTATGTTTATCTTACAGAAAATGGTCACCTGCAAGTCTTCTTGTCATGCATCCCACCCACATACACAGTCGTCATTTACTACCACAACGATCAGTGGATGCTCAGAGAGGAATATGTGATAATTCTTCAGAAGGCCCAGTCTTAAAAACATCCTCCGCCAACCTCCTCATCAGCACATCATCTCGCAGATAAAGACAAAAAAGGACACCTCACCAGTACTCAGAGTGTGGGGGGGTTTACTGATCATAGTCTCCAACGCATTCACGCTAGAGAGAAACCGGTTCATTGCTCAGAGTGTGAAAAACGTTTTATAGCGATGGATACCCTCAAAAACCACCAGTGCATTCAGACTGGAGAGAAACCGTATCAGTGCTCAGAGTGTGGACAAAGTTTTAGCCTGAAGAGTAACCTCAAATCACACCTGCGCATTCACACTGGAGAGAAACCGTATCAGTGCTCAGAGTGTGGACGGAGTTTTAGCCTTAACAGTAACCTCAAAAAACACAAGCGCATTCACACTGGAGAGAAACCGTATCAGTGCTCAGAGTGTGGACAGAGTTTTAGCCTGAAGAGTAACCTCAAAACACACCAGCGCATTCACACTGGAGAGAAACCGTATCAGTGCTCAGAATGTGGACAGAGTTTTAGCCTGAAGAGTTCTCTCAAAACACACCAGCACATTCACACTGGAGAGAAACCGTATCAGTGCTCAGAGTGTGGCCAGAGTTTTAGACAGAAGGGTACTCTCAAAATACACCAGCGGATTCACACTGGAGAGAAACCGTATCAGTGCTCAGAGTGTGAAAAGCGTTTTATAGGGATGGATACCCTCAAACAACACCAGCGCATTCACACTGGAGAGAAACCGCATCAGTGCTCAGAGTGTGGACAGAGTTTTAGCCTGAAGAGTTCTCTCAAAATACACCAGCACATTCACACTGGAGAGAAACCGTATCAGTGCACAGAGTGTGGAGAGAGTTTTAGACGGACAGGTTCCCTCAAATCACACCAGCGCATTCACACTAGAGAGAAACCGTATCAGTGCACAGAGTGTGGAGAGAGTTTTAGACGGACAGGTCACCTTAAAATACACCAGCGCATTCACACTGGAGAGAAACCGTATGAATGCTCAGAGTGTGAGAAGAGTTTTAGCTTGAAGAGTACTCTCAAATCACACCAGCGCATTCACACTGGAGAAAAACCGTATCAGTGCTCGGAGTGTGGACAGAGTTTTAGTCAGATGGGTTCTCTCAAAACTCACCAGCGCATTCATACTGGAGAGAAACCATATCACTGCTCAGAGTGTGGACAGAGTTTTAAAGATAATAGTAGTGTCAGATCCCACCAGCGCATTCACACAGGACAGAAACCTTTTTGCTTAAAGTGTGGAATTGGGTTTCTTTAACAAGAGTAGTCTCCACAAACATCAGAGCAGAAACTGTGTCACTCTTTAGAGTGTGGAAAGAACTTTATATATAAAAAATTAAGGATACACAGATATCCTTCCTACTGGGGGTGGGGGTCAGATTTCTTTCTGTGTCAGATTTCTTTCTGTATTTTTACAGAAAAAATGAAAATGATTGGTTAAAAAACCCCTGTAACTAAAACAATAAAAAACTCTAAACCTTCCAAGGTGTAATTCAGTTTCATTATGGCATGGATTAAAGAACTTTTTCACATAGCAGAGATTGCGGGCATCCTGGTTGGTAAGCAAGTATTGATAAAAGGTGTGAGTGAAGTGAGTAGGTCAAGAAAATTATTTTTTAAAATTCAACCACATGCAACATAAACGTACTGCGATGGCTGGGGAAACCTCAAGGGGGAGCCAGAAGACCAGTGCTAGACATAAGACCCTTGGGGGTGCAGGCTTGTGTATTTTGCACTGATTGATATTTAAAATGACTTTGTGATGAATAGGTTTTACAACTGAGTAACAAAACACTCAGGAGTCCCACTAAGCTTTTATCAACTTAAAGTAATCTTCACAACGCGTGTAGAATGAGATTTCTGAGAGTTGGTTCTCATCAGGATGGAAAATGTTAGTGGTTAATCAACAGAGATCGCTCCGAGATGAAGGTCTGTAAAAGCAGCCCAGTGAAATTTCTAAGCTACCAAATGCCTTTCTCACATCGACTGATGTTAATAAGAGACAGACATACAAATACGATGTATTAATGCTGGGCAACATTAAAACATTTTAAGTGTGATTAATCATATGGTTTGTTTCTTTTTCAAAACAAAACTGCAATAACATTTGGTTTTCAGACATTTGTAGCTAAATCCTTTTATGAATATTTGGGCGGAGAGGGCATTCTGTGTTTGTGTGTGAGAAAGAGAGAGAGATTATAAAAAGTGTGGATCTCTCATGTCTGTATAGATAATAGATCATTAACTGGTGTTTCACTGTTCATGTTGATGAATGGTGGTCACATTCAATAAGACAGTTTAGTTGCAGCATGAGAGCCGTTTCTGTGTATGCCGGAGTCTTGAAAAATTCATCCTACATGCGAAAATGTCCAACCGAATCGCTCCTCATTAATTACACGCCCGTTATTCTGTACCCATGTGTGGAGCGAAAGCCGTGAGCCGATGATACAAGGTTAGTTTTCTAGTTTGCCGTTATAAATTATACTTTGTCTATGTGGGAGTTGTGTAGCATGTAATTCGTAGATGCAAACTTTGCATGCTGATGTAATCATACAAATTTCAATATCCGCGAGTGCAGGTGTGTGTTTTAAGTTCAGTCTCGTGTGAGAAATCACAATGTTTTCTCTAGCATAAAAATTTGAACTCATTCATTAATTGATGTAATATTGCATCCATTGCATAATACCACCATGCACACATTGTTTATTGCATCATTTTCTGATGCGAAGCGGTACTTCTGGTGCGATCAATATATCGCAACAATGGGAAAATGGTATAGACATATAACAGTATGTACAACCAAAAGTGTATGAAGACAACCAGGGAAAATAGCACTAGCTGGAAACCCAGTAAACAGACACGCTGGTATCAAGTACCACTTCGTCAGGGAAACTGTAAATAGGGATATAGTCAAGCTGCACTACTGGACAAATGGTTGCTGATGTAATGGCAAAACCAGCCACAAAATCAAACACTAAAGGTGTTTTGTATCTACAAAAATATGCATGACGTAGATGAAGATTACGGTGAAGCCGCATATTTATTTTGTTTGTGAGTGGAGCTGTTAAATGTTGCCACTAGATGACACTCTTGTTGTCAACATTTGTAAGAGTCGCACACAGTGAGAGAGAAGAAGACCGAAAACTTGAACCGGGAAGGTTGGGGGGGAGGAGAGAGAGAGAGAGAGAGAGAGAGAGAGAGAGAGAGAGAGAGAGAGAGAGAGAGAGAGAGAGAGAGAGA
>JBBJLR010078863.1:0-10735 GCA_037577145.1 Brachypetersius gabonensis
GAAGAATTTCGTGCTGTTCACACTGTGTGCTGTGGTGTGTTCACGTATGACCGAATGATCACTTTCACTTCACTTCAGCTCATTACACTGGTCTGAAATGGGATTTAGGTTAAGGACTGGGAGGGTCACTGCAAAAGTCAAAGTAATATCTTTTTGGCAGAAAAAGACAGATTTTCATTTATACTCTGGTACTGCATGAAGTCTAAACCATCTCAGATCCTCCACAATGCATTCCTCCCTGTGTAAGTATTTTCTTTTCAGGCCAAACCCCACCTTGAGTTTTTGCTTTTTTGGCTCATCGGACCATAGAACCTGTTAAAAAATCAAAAGTCCAGCAGCATCCAACGAGCCCCAAACACAATCACTGGAGAATCCTCTTTGGGACAGAAAGGGTTAATCACTGATGTTTTGAACCATAACTCTGAGAAGTTGCTCTCATATTTACAAGACCAATATATAAAAAGTAAATTTATGTTTGTGTTTGTGTACCTTTATTTGTATCTAACAAAGGTGGGAGGAGCAGACTGTATACAGTACACAGGCTACATTATTCTAAGAGGAAAATGTACACCTCTCATATTCTGTACAGACCCGGGGATGTTCATGTCTGCTTGCCTCAGTTCCCTCATTTATTTTGGCAGAGATGCTCTGTAAAACAAGAACGTTTTTTTGGCACTTGGTAACAGTGCTGATGCATTTGAACTTCATTAAGAACTAGAGATGAATCGTACTCTATAGTGCCATCAGCTATTTAATTTTTTTTCCATTGTTATTTGTTTAGAATTAAGTGCATTTAAAAATATTTAAAAACAAATTTAAAAACAAAACATGGAGAACAAAATGCCCAAAATTCTATATGTAAATTTTACAGAACAAAAGTTTTGTTCAGACAGCTACAATATTTAAACGTACTGACCATAAAATGTAACCACTAGTTTAACCAAATATGTCATTGTCACCCCTAGAAAGTCTTGTGAACAAAACTGAAAAAGTGAGGAATATTCTCTTTGGCCAAAACCAGTCAAATGAGACAAACCGAGTATTTTGGGTTTGGTATAAAAAAAGAGGGCAGTGTATTCAGAGAAGAACCTTATTCTCACTGTTAAGTATGGTGTAGGATGTGCGATGTTTTTTTTCTCTGAAGACCTTGGAAAGTTTAGAATAGTCATTTTGACCACGTAGCGGAGGGGTCTGGGCTTTCGACGTGTTTTCGAATTGTATAATGCGGGCAAACAGTGAAATACATGCCCAAGCGGAGGCAGCTGGTTCATATAAATGTAAGTACCGTTAACAAAATTATTTTACTGATGTACACTGCGGTAAAACCGGCAGATATTTTGGCGGCTGGAGAATCGCGAGCAAATGTTAGTCCGCCACTTCCGCTAAATGCAAAACGTTAGTGTTCCGTTTAGGACAGCACTGACCCACAGCAGTGCGCACTACAGAGGGAAGTGTTCAGTGCGCACTACGCACTAAACCTCAGTGCACTGACGGTAGTGCGCGGTTTCGGACACAGCTATAGACTCATACAAAAGAAAAGTTGAAATAACTCTCTCTACCCAGACAGGGTACAGAATCTCTCTAACCTCTAAGTTCAGCTGTATTTTACCATTTCAAGATGCACTTTCTATATTTATAATTATATTTTATATGGAAATGTAGCTGAATTTACATTCGTATTTGTTACAAAATGGAGGACATTTTGTAGATTTTGTAGATTTCCGCATTATTGTGGGGAGTTCGGTTCTCTGAAAAAATCCGCGTTGGACTGCTGAAGCGCGTAAAACTGGGGGATTACTGTACTTCCTAATACTCTTGGCCATATTTGTCAGTTTGTCCGGCGTAAAGTTCAGAGCATGATGTTGTTTAACATCCATATTTTGAAGATAGTAACGAAGATACACTGATGATACAGTGTTACGGACTGTAGCCTCGTAAAGTTACAGTGGCAGCAGGTAACAGTGGCTTCGCGAGATCACATGTTGCGTTAGTTGCTAGGTAACAGACATAAAAGTTGATTTAGATCGCTTATTTAGGATTCCTAACTTGAGATAAGATAGGATTCCTAAATTCAGTTAGGATTTGCTTCTGTAATACCAAATAAACCAATCTTAAATCGTTCTATATTAACTTTGTACTTAAGATAGGAAGTTTCTGTAATACGGCCCCTGGCTCATAATTTTTCAGTAGGACAATGATTCAAAACACAAATTCCGCAATCTACACAAAATAGTTAAATGAGCACAGAAGCAAGATTTTGGTACGACCATTCCAGTCCCCTGACCTAAACCCCACTGAAGACATGTACGCCGAAGAAGTGAATCCAAGACCTAGAGGATCCCGGAGGTCCTGGAGATTCCTTAATCTGTATTCTTCTTCATCATTAAGCTTTAAAAGAGATGACTTATTGCTATTGTGTTGACAAAGCGAGACGGTATGCATGATAATTGTGAAACATAGTTTATTATTCAAGCCGTTTATCTTTAATCAGGGTCACGCGGGATCCTGGAACATTTCCCAGTGGTCATAGGATGAATGGTGGAGAAAGACACTAGACAAGTTGCCAATCCATTACAAGAAACACACACACACACACACACACACACACACACACACACACATTACCACACCTAGGGGTAATTTAGTGTCTTTGGGAGGTGAGAATAAACCAAAGTTTCAAGCAGAAACCCACACAGTTATGGAGAGACCAAGCAAACTCCACAAAGAAATGATCCTCGGCCACCTGGCCAGGAATCAAACCAAGGATCTTCTTGCTTCCATGACAATGCATTTTCAACAAATTCCATTTTTCTTACTATGTTATTTTTTGAAGATTCCATGGTTAAACATAGAAGCTCAAATTCTTAATGAGGCAATACTACCTTCAACTCCAGTTTCATTTAATCAGCATGTGTGACTTATTCAACCAAGTACACTTTTCCTAAAATCGGAAACTGTCCAAATGCACCATGACAGTTATGACTTTCTGCACACACAATGAAGCCCTGCTGTTTTGTTTAACCCTAAGGGTTGTGTGTATAGAAAACAATATAAAAATAGAATGGAGAAGGCTATGCAAATGTAAACAGGCTTGCCCTATGTAGCAGAGAATGAGATTGGCTAATGGGAGTAATAGAGATGCATTTTCAAATGAATATCGCAATAGGCTTAACTCAGTTTTCAGCATCAGATTTGATAAACTGAAAGAGATCAGGTTTTCCATTTCTCCATTACTGCTCTTTTGCTCCACTCCTAATCTCTCTGGGATTGTAGAATTGGTAAAAGGAATCACTCTCTTGGACTCACTTCACCATTTATTTTTTTTGTTCGTTTTGATATGTACTCTTTCTTTTAGGTCAGCATTGTCCTTATTGAGTTCTTATGCGCTCTTAGCACCATGTCTATGTGTGATATCTGGCCAGTGGCCACTGGAGGGCGCTGGGGGTTTGTTTATGTTTAGGGCATTTATTTCGACATCCTGAGTACACCAGCGGGGAAATAGCCATGGGAGAGGTTCCAGCTGCTGGGGTACTTGGGATTAAGTGATTGTTATTGATTGCAAGTGTTTTGTTATTGATTGCTTGTGTTACATGTCATGTATTTAAGTTCAGGTTAGGTGGATCACAGTTGTCGGTCCACCATCACAATTACCGTTGCAGTGTCCGTTACCCAGAAGTTAACTTTGCCTTTCAGTTATGGACCTGTATCGGCCTTCGAGCCAGGTTTAAGTTTTGCTCAATAAAGAGAAAGACAAAGAGAATTTATGCCTGCAGTTGTGCCTTCTCTTCTTGCGGTAAAGCCAAGCGACGTGACACTATGTTACGGTAGACGTATCCCCCACAATTATGGATGTCGTCCTTATGTCTCCTGTGCTGCTAAGCAGCCAGACTGCAGGTCTCAACTGAGGGCTGCCTAGTGGGTAGGATATTTACCTCTGGACCAAAAGGTCATAAATTCAAATTCTACCGTCAACATACCACCACTGGGTCCCTGAGCAGAACCCGCAACCCAAGTTGCTCCAAGGAGATGGTGCCGGTAGCTAGGGCAAGGAAGTCGCTTTGGATAAAAGCGTATGATAAATGCCATAAATGTAAACACAGGCAGTGGAGCCCCTGAATCATGTCAAAACAAAACCTCATATCTCTAAAACAGTACTTTGCAAGAGAAGGAAAAAACATTAGTTGCTTATGAGGTACGTTTATGTAAAAACATTTTATTCTAAAGTCATGTTGAACCTTTTCAGTTGGCCTGGATGTCAAGAAATAAAAAATGTTACAAAAAACCCAAAACTATGATTTAAACCATGTTTTAAACCCTTTTCCATAGAACAAACTGTAGATCACTTAAACTGGTCAAAACTACAATAGAATTAAAGCTACTGTAACTCTTTGCACCTTGTCTAGGTGACAGTAGACCTAACTCACAAAATGATGAACATAGTCCTGTTCACTGTGCTGTCAGTCAGGGAGACCCAAGGACTGAGAACTTCCCAAGGTGCATTTAGCACCACTGATCAATTGTGTTCAAACAGGCCTCTGTTCTCCCTGCAGATTCCTGCTCAGTCAGCCCGCTCCCACCGGCTGGTCCTGTTTATGCCATCACTCTGTCTAATCCAAGTCTTGGTTGATCCCCACCCAGGTCCCTATCAATAAGTTCCTGTTTAAGTTTCTGTCCCTGGTCCCAGTTCTGTCACCTTGATATTTGTTCTTCCTGTCTGAAAGCTTAGCCTTTTTGCTTGATTCCCCCCTCACAATTCTGTTACTGGCCTTATGTATTACTGGCTACAGGGCTGACATTCAGCAAGCTGACAGTCATGCTTAGCCACTGCATTTCATTTACTCTCCCACTGTATGCATTCTAGCAATCAGTTCAGTCCAGTCATGTTAGCTCCAGTGCCCACTGCCTGGGATGTATGACTAATGGTGAGAGCCAAAGATGAAATGTATGTACAGGCAATTGTCTTTATGTGCAAGTGGATTTTATTCTGAGCTACAAGCCCATTCCTGTTAGTCTCTTCAACATTTCACAGAATGTTAGTGTTTTTTTTTTCCCCTCAAAAGACCCAATATATGTTCCAGACATAGGTTTAGTAGCACACCAACAGCTGGTATAAAGTCTCTTAATATGTATTGCCAAGAAAACATCTGGAACAGCCACACAGTGGCCTAAGGTATCCCTGTCCAGTGAATGCCAAGTGTCACTGAAGTATTAACCCCCCCCGCCCCTTCCCCACTGGAGCGATGGTTCTCGATTGTTTAGCTTTGGGATGTATTGGAGTGGTGTTTGTCATTCAGAAGTAATTATCCCGTCTCAGTAGGCGATCTCACTAGCGCTCTTGCAGCTGAATGCAAAATCTTACAGCAATATTCCAATATCTTGTTTTAAGCCGTTCCAGGGAAGTAGAGGATGTTGCTTATCTAAAAGGGAAACACTTGCCGATGAGGTTTCTACCGACGTCTGGACATATAGTTTATAATAGTGATGATATGCATACTGTCATATAAACTATGTAAATAATTTTGCATCTAAAATTATATGAAAATATTTGGTAGTGTAAACCTCCTTCATTTTGTGGATTCTGTTCTTCCACAAAAACCCAGGCTTTTGATAATTCAAAAGAGCAACAATTATTTTCTTCTTTCTTGTATTTTTTATGCAGTCTCTGGGCTTCCTTCCTGAAACACTTACACACTGTTTTTGGCTCTCATTTTAAGTGCAGTCCATATCCCAGACCAGTTACCTGATTTTTTGTTTGTGAAGTCACACAATGACCTTTGTATGAATCAGTCAAGAATAACAAAGCAATAAAACTTAAGGCATGAACCAGTGACCAAAACAGGTGCAGATTCCAGATGATGAGGCTGGTGGTGCTGAATGCTGACATCTTTTTCTAGGCACCTTGTATCTAAAGGCACTTTGCAGCCTGTTGCAGTATGTTCCCATTTCTTTAACTGTGTCTACTCAATATGGCAAAGATAAGGCATAAAAAAGCATTTTTGCCACAACAAGGTGATTCAAAGCATAATAAAAAAAAATGACGGGTGGCTAAAGTCTTCTGCATGGTGCTGTATCAGGACACGGATCGTGTGTATTGTGAATTAGATGGGACAGTTACCCAGTACAAAAAACCAATGCCAAAAAGTATTTATGATACTTTTTACATGTTTTTTTTTTTTTCTTCAATTAATACATTCTATGTCCATTCTCAAGAAGTGGCAACATACCGATTTAAAAGTAATATTTTAAACCACATTTGATTTTATATTTGAACCTAGAGTAAACTAGCCCTTTAAAGTGTAAAGTGTTCTGCTAACAGTAGTGAAATTGTTTGGATGATAAATAAACAAAAGAAAACACTTACCTTATGAGCTGCATTTTAAAGTTAATCTGAAGTTTGAGGCTATCTGTCACAACATCACAGTGCGAGCAAAGAGTCTGCTTCCTGAGAAAATGGGAAATGGAAATGAAGAAAGCCAACAAACCGGTGAAGGTGGGGGGGTGGGGTGGGGGGTGGGGGGGTGGATGCGGTGGTGGGGGCATAGTGAACTGAATTTACAAATGCCTCATTGGTATTTGCATCTTACATGCTGCAGCGATGTGTGACATCTGGCCAAGTCAACAGATTGTCTGTGTGCTTAAGCTTTCCATTGCCATTTGGCTAACAAATCTAGCTACCTTCTTTACCACCAGGGTTGAAAAAGTTCACAAATCTGCAATCTGCAGTTTCTAACATGAATGGCATGAATGCAGATGGATGCCAGATACACCAGAGACATTTTGTGAGCATTAAATTCCACAATTCACTTTATGCTGTTTGCAAGCGTTCCATGTAATGCGGAGGTTATTACTAACCACTGCTTGTCTGTTTGCTGGTTTGCGATGTTTAATAGGCTGTATGAGGGTGCTCATATATGAAACCAGTCACGGGGTGTTTTAGGGGGCTGTGGAAGAAATTGTGAAGGACAAGGATGCTTCATAGGAGATCAGAATTATTTATAAACCACAGGGGTTTATAAATGAACTCCTTAGCCCCCTTTATGTGATGCATTTTGTTTCAGTGCTGTAACACAGGGGTTCACAATTCCAGTCCCCGCTCTGCACATTTTTGCATTTTCTGTGCTCTACACATCTGACCCAGAACATGTGAACTTGGTAATTACTTAGTGAGCTGAATCAGAGACATGAAACAAAAAGTGTGGGGCCACTCTAGCTGCATTCTATTACACAGGCAGTGTGCTTACATTCCCTACACACTGAACATGGGCTGTGGGTCTTAGGACACTGAAACTGAAATAATGTTTTCATTCGGAAGGCTCTGCAATGCCATTCTATAATGCTTTTCCAAGAGACCTATAGTTACCAATGGATAAACATTCCTGAAATGTCCTGCTAAGCAGACCTTGTCCAGTTTTGAGAGGGGTTTGAATGGTGTGGTGTGGTGGAACTGTTGACAGAAACTGTCAGGAGAAAACTCACATATAAGAAACAGTTTGTAAACAGGAACAAACCTCAGAAAATGGACATAAAACAAAAGGCTGAATCTTCAAATAACTTTTTTGGGGGGTTGGGGGAGTGAAGTGGGGTTTATTGGATTATTCGAAACCCATAGCCAAGTGAAAGCATTATTACTAAAGTGAAATAATGACTGCACTAAAGGTGAAATGTCATAAATAAATGAAAAAAAGAAATGCCAAGCTAACCTGCAGAGGGACTTCATGGAACATCCATATATATTTGAGTAGAAGTAAAAGTACTGTGATTTAAAAATACTCAAAAAAATGTAATTCCATCAGATTTTAGCTTAAGTACAAGGAAGTTTGTATGTTTAATAAGTTAGACTGTCTATTAATAACTTGAAGTCGACTTCAGATAATTCACAGAATATAAGACAGATGCTGACTTAATATTAGATGTTACGTTCATTTTAAGGTTGCCTTTTAAAAGTCCTTTTTTGCCACGTGTAACAGAGTAAATGTAGAGACTAGACATCTGCCTGCCATATAATTTCAGAGTGTATAGTAAAAAGAATTGATGTCAATTTGTCAAATCGATCTGGAACTAAAATGATAACCAAGCAGGTATTTTGACATTTCCACTCCTAGTGATGTGGTCAAGTGACCCTGTACTCAAATTGTGGTTACCCAGGCACCTCCCAGTGTTACTCACACACATATTACAATTATGATACAGTTATGGCAACAGTGCAGGATGCCAAGAATGGATATACAAAACAAAAGACCTGCCCACATGCTAAAAGCTGTGCTGAGTGGTTTCAATATTATAGCATATGCTGAGCAGGATAATCTAAGAATAGGCGGAAATAAGGCCGCTGTCATTAGTCTGCAGTTTTCAGTCAATTTTTTAAACTACTTAGTTACACAAATTACTTGATTTGGCTGGAAAAACACAAACGGATCTATGAACTGGGTACATAATTACATTTATGTTGAATTACGTTTATGTTGTACATGTGTGTAGTAACAATAAAAGGCATTCTGTTCTAATCAATATGTTAAGACCTATGAGCATTTTTAGGGTGTGCTGAACAGCTTACCCCACCATTACAAATATATACCTACTTTCTTCCCTGTAAAGTGCCTTTCTTCGACCATTCTTTGTGCATTGAATGGAAATGGGCAGAGTGTAATTTGCAAATGGACCTTGTTTTTTTCAGATGTATTTGTTAGTCAAAATGGGAACCTTGGGGAGCTCACTGTTTTGTGTACTTATTCAAAACGAGGGGGAACGATTTACTTGGCAAAGGTGGAAAAATTGTCACGCTGTTTCTTCTTAATAGGCTTCAATCTTATGGAATAAATGCACAGAATATCAGATTAGCTGCTTATAAGGAATACTGACCATTTTATACTTATAACACTTTCATTTTGGCCCCTGATTTTACAGCTCTGCCCAATTTCTCAGTGGTCTTTAGGTTGTTTACAGTTTTTCTTTTTGCCCCTATTGTCCTGAAGCAGGACTGTACGGGAAATCTCAATTTTTGCACACACTAGTCTAGTCGTCTAATAAGCACAATCAAGACCTTCAAGCATAATACTGTTATATTTTGGATTTCACTCTTTACAGTTTGATAGTCTGAATGTAAAGTATGCCTAAAAGATACACCTATAATGTTATCCTACACACTTCGGGTTTAAAGTGTGTAAGATTCATAGTTGTTTATCCCATTCAAGATAAAGGAACATCAATGGCAATCATTTTGTTTGAACATGTAAATAACCATATTGTCCACTTAGCACTTGTAGGTGTCTGGGGAGCAAGAGTGAGAGATGGAGAAAGGGAATCTGATCTGAGGTCAGTTAGATGACACATTTGTGGTGTTTGTAGGTCCTTTAAACAATACGAAAAGTATTTGAATAGACAGATATTCAAAACATGTATTCCAAGAATTGCATGCCATCATGATATACAGTCTGCGAAATTATGTACAGGATGTGAACCACAACAGGAACTTGATGCCAGATAAACCAACAGAAAATAAAACCTCTCGATTTGCTCCAGATGCTGCGGTTGTGCTTCAGCTGATGGGAACATCTGATTAAAAAAATGAAAGTGTTGTTTAAGTAGAAAGGTGTAAATGTGAATGTTTTGGCAGAGGGTCTCAAATTGATGGTCCAAATGTTGTAGAGAACTGACCCACTGATAAAAATTTACACTAACTAGAAATCTGTAATAACCCACCAATGTGTAGACATTTTTATGCCAGTCTATCTTGCTACACGGGTGGGATGGGAACAATTTTCCCACAGGTGTTTACACAACACAGCAGGACATTTAGGCACATTTAGTAAAACTCAAAAACTCACAAATAATCCCTAAACCAAGTCTACAGAAACACAAACACAACTGCTTTGCTTTCAGTTTGCAATTTAAATGACACCACACACGGTTCTCCATATAAGGCACTCAGCATTTAACAAGAACATCTCTTGTTCATGTCTAGCTCATTTTTAAAACACCAAAGATGAAAAATACCACTTTTTAATCTTTTTTGAAAGTAATACCAAGACTAGTCTCCTAATATTTTTAAATGACTTCTTGTGAAAGTAAATGGGGGGATTAAAAGAAAATTAAAGCCTTTGTATTAGTAAATTGATGAAAGTGAAGTTATTTCAATAACTGTCTGGTTGTAGTGTCTGGATAGGTGTGCACAATATATACTTTGAGTACATAATGCAAGGGATTCTGAGCCACTTCTGGATCGACAGTCTAGTGTCAAAATGATAATGCAATGTTTCACTATAAAAATCACACTTGGTTATTTTATGAAAGTGCTTTGCCTTATTGTGAAATTAATACAGAAGTTCTGGCTCAGATTAGAACAGATATACACTTTTATATTATATTATATAATAATTAGTGGTGGGCTGTTATCGGCGTAAATGTGCTGCGTTAATGTGAGACTCTAATCGGGCGATAAGAAAATATCGGTGTTAATCTATCCACAAAGTTGGGTTATGACCTGGGTCTATACTATGTAAGCTTTAGCGGCTGCTAGCCAGGTGTGTTTGGCTCGTTACTCTCGGCCACAGAGCGTGTCCAGATATAAAACCGTTACGGGGAGCAGGGTCTGTTCTTTCCTCCACTGGAAGCAATTATTTACTTTCTCCAAAATGAAAACAGAGTGACGAGAGTCACTGACAGGACGGCCATGTAAAACTCCAAACACTCCTGCGCTACCACACACTGAAACACTACATCTCCCAGCCTCACTAGA
>JBBJLR010078873.1:0-10735 GCA_037577145.1 Brachypetersius gabonensis
CGCCTGCTACCTACAGCAGCTTCAACAGCCAGGACATCATTTTAATTCAATAATGATAGACTTATTACTTTTCATTTCAGTTTATAGTCTTGTTTCTATTTGTAAAGTGCGTATCTGCGCTCAGTGATATCGTGTATGAAATGTTTGGATATATAATGGCTTGGGATCATTTTGGGGGGGCTGCAGACCCCCCAAAATAGACCTAACAACGCCCATGATACAGACCCTTTCCAAAAAATTTGAATATCATGGAAAAGTTTATTTATTTCCATAATTCCATTCAAAACTAGATTCAGGGCCCACAACTTAGTTGTTTATTTGTACATAACTAGAATACTGTGATGACACCAGGCCAAATGAATGTTTTAAACTGAATGTCACACACAACTCATCTACTAAACTCAAAGCACCTGCACAGGCTTTCCCAGGTGGCATTAAATTGCTTCACTTTGGTTCAATTGTCTCCGTTAGGTTCAATTTCGGGAAGGCTGCAGACTTGATAGAGAAGAAGCACTGGACTGTTGGTCCAAGGCCCTCTTTTCCAATGAAAGTAGAGTGTGCCTTTCATTCAGGAATCAAGGTGAGGAACCGAACCCCAGCTGCTTGAGGTCCAGTGTGGGGTGCAATGTCTGGTGCAGGTGTCGGTAAACTCTTCTTTCTTAAATCCAATGTCACTGCAACAGTCTACCAGAACGTTTTAGAGGACTTCATGATTCCTTCTGCTGCGGACCTGATGCAGATTGCATCTTCCAGCAGGACCTGGTCCCTGCCCATACCGCCAGAAGCACCAAAGCCTGGTTTGATGGCCATCACAGTGCTTGACTGGCCAACTCGCTGGACCTAAACCCCATTGAGAATCTATGGGATATTATCAAGAGGGATGTTTTCGTGGGATTTATGCTGAAAGCCCAAATTATGAACAAATAAACAACTAAGTACTTGAAATCGTTTTAAGTTGTGGGCCCTGAATCTGTAATCTATGACAGTGTAACGTTTTGAATGGAATTATTTAAATAAAAAAACTTTTCCATGATGTTCTAATTTTTTTTTGCCGATGTAGGCTGTGCGAAGCCTGTACAAGCGCATGCCTAAAAACAGAACAGAACTCTTTTGATCAAAATTTGTGTGTCATCATTGAATTTTCACATTCTATTTGTGCGAACGGGAACAAATGAACAAATAAAGACAAAGTTTCCATGTTAGAAGTGAAAAACTGCTGTGTGATGTACAGTCCTCGGGTTCCAACAGCGTCAACATACAACGTTTCGAGTTTTCGTTGCTCACTCCTACTCCCTTTCGGCTTACGACGTTAGCGTCATACTTATGAACTAGTTTGGATGCGTGCGATGGAAGAATATGTGGTAATGAGTACGGGACTCTTACAAAAATTAACCATGGTTTACTACAATTAAATAACCATGGTTTTCATGATTTTCATGGTTTTCATGGTTTCTGGGTAACTATGAAGAGGTATATGTAAACTATGGTAGTCTCACAGCTACCATGAAGTGCTATGGATAAACCACAGTAAAACTATGGGTAGTACCAAAGTACCATGGGGTATCATACAAAAACTATGGTTACTGCATAAAACCCATAGGAAACCATAGTGAAGTTCGTAAGGGGAAGGGGAGTTTTCCTTTTCCGTGGCTTAGTCATGGCTTTAAAACTGTGTTCGGAAGAAATTCGGAGGGGGAAAAGGGAATGATTTTGAAAAGTGGGGGGGATCCATCCCCCCATGCTATAATGGCTCTGGCGCCCATGACTGACATTATTGTTGCTGTTCGTGTTTAAATATAGTGGGATCGCGTGTCCGCTAATCCGATTTGTCTCTCCCAGCAATGACAGCTGCAAGTGTTACTGAAGAGGCCAACGCTTCCGAGCGTAACGCTCCCTGACAACAGGTGTCCGGATCTGCGTGCATGTTGCATCCGCAAAGACCGCAGGCACCAAGGAAATACACTGCACCCGGCAAACGTCTGCACACACTTCACACAGATCAATGACACGTCCTTTAGTAAAAAGCAAGAGGAGCAAGATGGGGGGGACTGAGGATGTGCACTGAGGGTAATGAGAGGCTTCTTACGCAATGGAGCAATAAAAAATGAATGAGAGGGAAGAGAGAGAGAGAGAGAGAGAGAGAGAGAGAGAGAGACAGAGAGAGTTGTCAATCACCTCTTCCTTGGGACTATACAGCGTGTTTGCAAAAATTAGCACAAGGAAGGGAGAAACTGAAAAGAAGAGAGAGAGAGAGAGAGAGAGAGAGAGAGAGCGACAGAGCGAAAGAGAGAGAGAGACAGAGAGAGAAAGAGGAAATGAGAGAGAGAGAGAAAAAGTGAGAGAGAGAGAGACAGAGCAACAGAGAGACAGAGAGAGAGAGAGAGACAGGGACGGAGAAAGTTAGAGACAGAGAGAGAGAGAGAGAAAGTGAGAGAGAGAGACAGAGAGAGTGAGAGAGAGAGAATCAGTGCCACAGATGAAAGGGAGTGTACAGAGTGAGGGTCATAATGGATGGATATGTGTGGTTTGTGCAGAGTGGATCTCAGACACACTGCTGCTACAGACGTGACAAGAATCCAGAATAACAGCAGATACTAAAGACACAACAGGCCCAATTCACCAAATGAATCCAGATGTTCTCCTGAGCTCAGCAAGGTGAAACAGCCAAAAAGGCTACGGAAATAATACACTTTAATACACAATGACTTTTAAACAGTATTTACAAAATAGTCTATTCCACAAAAAAGTAAAGTGAACCTGCAAATATTGCTCATCTGCAAGGGGGGCGCTCAAGGGAAGCAAGGGTGTAACGTGCATTTCCCAGTCGCTCCAATTAATACGTTTAATGGTGTTTTATTGAGTTCATATTTCTGCGGAAGTGTCACTGAAAATAGTATTACCTAACCCAACAACCCAGAGCCGGCAAAAGCTGGCATGAGCAAACATGGTGCTCTCATGACTCTCCTCCTAATGTTGAGGCTGCAGCTAATGCCAAAGCCATAGAACCTGGAGCTCGGTGCTACAGACCACAGAACTCGCATTACAGCGCTTGAGGGTAAAGCTCTCTGGTGATGGAGGTGACATATCTGGATAGTGCGAAGACATGCGCTGCGTCCGAAATAGCATACTTCTCTACTATATAATATGTGAAAAACAGTATGTGAGGCGAGTAGTGAGTTCAGTAGGAGAGAAGTTCCCGGATGACCTACTGCTTCCAGCCGAATTCTGTAGTAGAGGCGCTGGACACTGCACTATCCCATAAGGCAGCGGGAGAGGCGGCGGCATGTTCGGAAAAGGCGGCGGCATGTACACTTGAAAACGCTCTTTTCAAGTGTAAGTACCTTCAGGAAAACGTTAAATTACACGTTCATTGTGGTTAAATTACACTTGTGAGAAAATGCCCTCTGTAAAGGTAAAAAATAACGCACTGTTGTGACGACACACGACACGTGACAACAGCAACACAGCGAATGTAGTGCGTCCGAATTCCGAATTGTATAGAACCTACTGTTTTAACTCTAGAGCGGTGTGTTCTAACTCAAATGTAGTACCTACTCCAGTAGTATGCGATTTCGGACGCAGCCTTAGAGAGCAGAATGCGGAGGAACAACATCCGACTCCTGGGTGTTCCAGAAGGGCCCACAACCGACAGAGTTTAGGACTTGATTAACTGGATGAAAAGTCTTTACTAGACCGGGCTCAGCGCACCCTGTGAAGTCAACATAGAGAAGAAGAGCCTCTGCATCCTTCTGTTGTTGGGGTGCGTTTTTCCATCTCCGAAATGTCATTCTAAAGAAATCTGGAGAGCTGCTTTAAAAGGGCAGAAGGGTCTCGAGATTCCCAGACTTTACCTGTGTCCCCTTCTCCTGGAATGAAAGGCAGGCACACACACACCCTTCAAAGTCGAGGTGCTTCATTTTCTTTCTTTATTTCTTCACTACAGATATGAAACAAAACTAGCCTGAGAGCCAAACTTCTTTACTTCTTTAAACACAGGAGACCTCAAACCCGTCACAGGCCCCAGACCTGACTGCATCACAGCGGTGGCTAAGAAGCCAGCAAGCTTCATGGATGTGAAACGCCTCCTGCGGACCTGCCCAGGCCTGAAATCTGGTCTTATTTACCCTCTGGGCTTGAGACTCACTGTGGCAGATGGCTTTAAAACACCGATCTGAGGACCCGGCTCTAGCGGCAGACTTTATTGACAAGATAAGATAAGAAAGAACTTCATTTAAAGAAAAAAGGTGTAACACTGCAAATAAAATAACTATACCAAAATAACTATTACAGATATAATAAAATAACAGATTATTAGTGCAAGTGGTTATGAAAAGTGACTTTAGTGTTTGTGCCATGAAAATATGATGAATGCAATAAAATGAGAGCAGCAGGTGATGAGGAGAGACTAACATTCGACAACATGCAGATAAATGAAGAGTTATTTCTGAATGAGAACATAATGCTGAAAAACATCACCTACAGTCTTATTATCACAGGTAGAAAGGATTTCTTGTGCATGTAGTTCTGCATTTTGCTGTGTGTGTTCTGGTGGCCCTTCAAGGGGGTGTACACGGGGTGAGTGGGGCATCCACCTGCATTTCCATGAGCTTGTTCCCCAGTACTGAAGGTCTACTTGTGTTAAAAGAACTGGAGAAAAATAAAACATGTGTTCCCAACAACGTACAAATGAGAATAAGCCTGGTCCAGCAAACAGATGATGGTGATACAGGGTCAGTAAGCAGACTGTAGAGGGGCCAGCCAGGGCTCCACCAGCAGGGGCAGATGTTTTATGTCTCTCCAGCGCTTTCATGACGTGTGAAGTCAGAGCCAATGGCCTGTCGTCACTGGAGGTCGTCTGGTGGGTCTTTTTGGGGCTAGGAACCAGACAGGATGCTTTCCAGAGGGACCCTCTGCAGTTCCAGACTCATGGTGAAGATCAGATTTAGAGCTCAGCAACAGGGCCCTGGGACTGAAGCCATGGAGTCTCTCCCGTGTCCTCCTCACATTTCATAAAGACCCCCCCACATTTAACATAAAACATTAGTTCACTCAGCACTGTTTCGCGAAAGAATCCATTCCACTTAGGAGAACACACACACACCGCTGGAAATCCGCTTTTGGCTTTGCCTCCAACTCACTGTATGCAATTGAAGTGAATGGTCAGTGCATAGACAGGCTGCTGGACCTGGAGCAGTAACTCAGACTTAATGTGCACAGAAAAAAAAATCCACTAAACAATAAAATATTAGGAGTAAGCTTTTGCACTTAAACAGTAAACCAAGAGTATTCTAAGTTGATGAATAATTGTTTGCAATATTTGTTCCCACCCCAGAAACAATGGAAGAATATTCTTTAAAAAGCAGCAGAAAGTAAGTCCCCCACTAGAGAGTTTTTTTCTCCAGTGTTGTGTTAAAACTAAACAAAAAAATACACAAAATAAAAAGTACCCATGAAGTCACTGTTGGTGAGAAACTGTGTTACATTAATTTCGTTATCTTAGACCTAGCAGTGGGTTTAAAAACAGGCTGATAAATATATGGACAAGTTGAATGGGTAGTTTTTGAATTGCTGAATTTGTCTCTAAAATAGTCATTGAATGAAGTCACTTTTGTGGGTAAAGTTAGGTGTGTAACAACCTGTGCAGAAAAGGGCATCTAATTCATTAAAATCTTTCGGCAGAAGGGCCCCCAGAACCCACCAGTGCCCCTCCACCACATTCTGAATGCCTCTGACGCTCAATTAAAGTGGTGACTTTAATTGTTGGTTCCACTAGACCCACCACCTAGACCCAATTTCTTTCAATTCATCTGGGAAAGCAAATTCCTTCTTTTCACCACACTTTTACACGTATTGAAAGACTTTTTTCTTGTGAATAATAGATTTCTGAATTCTGTATTTTCATATTCTTATAATCTGATTGTTGTGTCTGACCATAGTTACCATGCAACTAGTCTTAGAACTGTCCGGGATTATTAGAATTTAGAACTGTCGGAACTATCCGACAGCATATTTTTTTTGTAAATTGTCAGTGAATTTACAATGACTGCAGATATCGAGCGCTACACATGGCCCTCAAGCCCTAATTATGCTCCTGCTTGGTCAGGGCATTCTTCAAGCTTATAAAGTCCATAAGACAATACAACCTACCCTATATTCAGAAGCTGGATCTGAGGTGGGTAATTGCTGGGTAATCTCTATTGATGAAACTGCATGTAATGTTGATCAACTGGGGTCCACAGTGTTAAACATACCAAAGCTTACAACCAGGTAGCACCTTCATTCCAGGATGGTTCCCTCATGAAAATAATGGATGAACGACTTCAAAAGGATTCAAGCAACAGTTGGGTCTCACCATTACCATTTTACAGCCCACGTCCATGACTTTTCCACAACTGAGGGGCTTTACGTCTCACAGTTGATAGACCACTTCTTCAGCCTTCTGGACAAGATGTTAAAAAATGGTCATGCCAAGTTGAAGAGGTGGAACGATGGTATTTGCCAGCCTTCAGAGTGCATCATCCTGTACTGAATCGCCTTCACAGCAGATGTAGAACTGTTGTTTAATTGTTTTCTTGTACGGGAGGAAGACAGACGCTTCCTATGTTTTCTCTGATTCCAAAGTAATGACCACTCTGTGGTGGATTAACGTATAAAGGCCCACATCTTCAGTAACGGTCCCTCACCAGCAGTGGCTATTCATGGCCTTCACCAGTCTGTTCAGCTCAGGTGAATACCAAGGCAATGTAAAGAAGTTTGTATTGCACGACTTCTACATTGATACAATAGGATAAGATAAACCTTTATTAGTCCCATAAGTAGGACATTTCTGTTGTTACGGCAGAAAGTAAACAGTACAAAAGAGCAGCAATAGAATAAAGCTATACACAATACCTGAGGCTGCATAAGATTGGAGCAAACAGCAAATAAGTCATGGAAGCTTTTCCATCCACAAATTATGCAAGAGATCTTAAAGACCTGGACCTTGATGCAGACTGACTGCCAGTGCAACACAGCCTTGGACTCAGTTGGGACATTCAGACGGATTGTTCCCTCTTCAACGTCTCAGAATAAACAAAACCCTGCACCTGCCGTGGATTTTTATCAACCATTAACAGCCTTTATGATCTACTTAGATCTGTAGCACCACTCAATCCAAGGGAAAGCTATTCTGAAACATCTTACCACTGAGAACAGTGACTAGGATTCCCCGTTACCTCAAGAAATGCAGGAAGTATGAACATCATGGAGAAGTTCATGGTCTTATCTTGAAAATCTCCAGACCCTATCCTGGAACTTCTCCCTCAGCAGCTGTGAGAAGAGATGCATCAACAAAAGCCATTACTAAAGTGGCATACCTAAGACTCACAGACGCTGCTGAGAATCACAACTTTGGGTTTGTGAAAGACAAGCTGGCTCCACACAGTGCTGAGGCTACACCTTTGTGCAGCAGTGCTTGCTGTAAAAACGGCAGACCTATTAATAGTGGAACTGGTCCTTCAACTTGATGCAGTAACTTATTATTCAGACAGAAAGGAGGTACTTGGCTACATCTGTAATGAAAGTAGATGTTTCTATGTTTATGTCCTCCCATCCAGACCAGTGGCCATTTAACATAACCTTGAAAATCACGTTCTGTCCCTGCAGACCACTTATAGGACACCGACTGGCTCTGTGGCCCTGAATTCCTGGTTATATTGGCGTCAGGTTCTATTGAGAGCCTTGTTAATCCATGCGAAGACCTGGAAATTAGACCTCTAGTACTACAACAACAACAAAGCTGCTTGGTTCTCAATTGTTTGCAAAATTCTCTTACTTACTTGTGCACTCGCCTTCTGCACATAGCCCGGCAGTACAAAACAAGCCACAAGCGGAGCAGTGTTTGTAAAGGCTGGCATTACTGCAAAACGGAACGTGACGTAGAGCAAACAAAGCAAGCTTTAACTGCTGTCCTCAGAACAGATCAAGAGAAAGTCAAATGCATCAGAAAGTAAATAAAGTTGCCTGAAAGCAGTTCTCTCTGAAACCTAGATCCTTTTCATGGTGAAGGAAGAATGCTGAGAGCTCTCCACCATGCAAGTCTTGATCAAAAGGACAAGACTCCTGTGACTCCTGGCCGGCACCAGACAGTACCATGAGCAAATCCACCACCAATGCCGACACTTCACAGAAGGGGCTACATGTTCAGCTGGATAGTTAGTGGGAAGAAAAGAATCAGAGACATCATTCACTCAGAGCTCCACTCAGCAGTCAAAAGATGGCCAACCATCCAGCAGATCACTTTTCAGCAGACCCTCCAATAGTAAATGTGGGTTTAGACTTGTTTGACCATTGTAGCATCTCCTCACAGCAAACCAGAGGAAGCCTTGCACTAAATGATGAAAAATTGACACCTCTAAATTTGTTAAGCTGTTTTTACAAACAGCACCCCATAGGGAACATCTTACTATACAGTAACCCCTCAGTTTTACGCGGATCAGCACTCGCGGATTCAGTCTAACGCGGATTTTCCTGAGAACCAAACTGAAGTACCTCCACCAGTCCAGCGGTGGCAGTAAAACACTGAAAAGTTGTCAACCACCATAAAAAGAAGAAGAAGCTGCTGCAGCATGTAGCATGACTACTCCGTGTCTTGTCCTCACATTTTCAACAGTTATCTCAGTTTATTTAGTATTAGTAAACTATGCTCTGTCTAAACATGTGGGTAGAGAGAGTTATTTCAGCTTTTATTTTGTGTAGTCTTTGCACGCTGCTAATGCTAACAGCTAATGCTAACATTTTTTAAGCAATAAAGTTTTCTGATTCTGATTATTTATTTATCTTTACATTTTCTTTAAGGGTAATGCATTAAACTTTAAAATGAAATTAAAGTGTTCTGGGAGCATATTTGGGGGCATAT
Source organism: Brachypetersius gabonensis (assembly GCA_037577145.1). Taxonomy (NCBI): domain Eukaryota; kingdom Metazoa; phylum Chordata; class Actinopteri; order Characiformes; family Alestidae; genus Brachypetersius; species Brachypetersius gabonensis. The sequence goes on from JBBJLR010078873.1 coordinate 8,897, forward strand.
TTAGGGTTTACACTATAAAAATCTGTGTCAAAAATCAAAAATCATCTCTGAGCAATGTTTCTCCCTTATTATACCACAATTATGATTTTTGTATTTTTTGTGAAGGTATACAAAATGTTTTTTTTTGTTTGTTTTCTGTTTAAAAAAAGCGAGTATCGGATTTGTATCGTATCAACAGATATCCAAGAGTACAATATTGGTATCGAACATAAAAAAGTGGTATCGTGCCATGTCTAGTTTAAACACATGTAGTGACATGGACTGAGTTCAGTGCCGTGTAACTACCTCAGAGGGGGAGTATTCGTATTTGTTCAATGTTGTTAAACGAAAATGAAGAGAAAAAGAATGGAGCCAACAGAGAGAGAAAAAAAGGGAAAGAAAAAGATAAGATCCAAGAGACAGTTACTGCAAATGTAACAATACAGCAGAAGTCAGCCTAACCTCCAAAGCCTTTGAAAAACTGGTACAGTTCCAACGTTCCTTAGTTTGTGCTTGTAAACATCCTATCAATTGAATGATCAGGGGCTAAATCCTGATTGTTTAACGATTCGATTTTTCTGGTCACACAGTCGCTGTGATGCTTGGGGAGGGAGAGCAGAGGGGCGAGTCACCTTAACAGTGTATAGGGGAGAGAGTTTTGGAGTGAGCACTGCAACGTATGGCAGTGTATAGCAGGGAGGAGGAGTCAAAGGTGGAGCAAAATACTTTTGGCAATAGCTAAAGTAGCCCCATAAACCTTCTAGTTTATAAAATAGATTTGAATGTGATGGTTTAAATAAAGGCTAAATAAATCATAAAAAAATAAATCCCACTCTCTTCAATATTTTTGGTCATTTATAAGACAGTTATGATAATATCTATTCAACTCTATGCTAAAGATGCAGATGAGCTGAAAGACATGAAGCAAAGTAAGAGAATCTCTATGCGCTCACTTTTGACTCTGGCGCAGGAGTCGCCTGATGCAGATCAGCTATGGTGCCAGAAGAGATTAATTGAATGAACTGCAGTCTGTAAGAGGAAAATCCTCTCTCTGTGAGCTCTGTCCTCCATGAAAGTGAATTATACATGCAACTGATGATTTCACTCGGCTGTTTGTTTTGGTTCTCTTTGTTGACTGATGTGGAGTAAACAGATTAGTCTTTGTTCATTGATACTCAGCAAAATGGAAATGAAGACAAATTAAGTAATACATAGTCAGCAATTATATTGAAAATAGTTTATATGCAGTAATATCAGACGCATTTAACTATTATTTAACAAGAAAGAACAGGTTAAATGATAAATAACATACATAGACTGTTTATTGGGGTGGACAAAATAACGGAAACAGCACAGAACCACCTACCATAGACATTACTGCACAAAAGTCTTGATCCATCACTCATTTCTTCATTATGCTTCCAAAGAGTTGGACATTCTTGTATTTTTAATGTAGTCTTGAAAAACAGTTCTCCAGGCTTCCTGAAGGACTTTCAAAGACTTTCATTTTCAGTCCAGTCCCTGAACCTGATCAGTCACTTGTTTTTTGGTTATAAAGCAACACAGTCACCTACATAAGAATCTTTCAAACATGATAAAGTGCATCTAACTTAAGACCTGAACAACTGAAGAAATGGCTGCAGATGATTCCAGACAGTCGTTCTGGTGGTGCTGAATACCGAGTAACGTTGAACACTGTCACATCTGGCCAGCGGCCACTAGGGCGCGCTGGGGTTTTCTTCATGTCTAGGTCTTTTATTTTGACATCCTGAATACTCCAGCAGGGTAATAGCCGTAGGATAGGTTCCAGCTGCGGGTGAACTCAGGATTAAGTGAGTGTGTTAGGGTTATTGGTTGTAA
>JBBJLR010078905.1:0-47786 GCA_037577145.1 Brachypetersius gabonensis
ACACACACACACACACACACACACACACACACACACACACACACACACACACACACACACACACACACACCTCTGCACTCTAGGAATAAAAACACTGATGTACAAACAAAACAAACTTAACTGAAGTCACCTATGAGTTTCAAAATCAGCCCTTGTTCCACAGAACAGAAAGGGCTGCGGCATCAGGCTCATAATTGGCAGCACGGCTCTATGATTAAACAATTTAAAACCATCAATTACTCTGAGTGCCGTCGTGACCGTGATTTCGCACTGTGATCAACAGAGACTGCAGAGTTTTAGCAGTCATCCACAAACATTGACATTAAGCCCTAACACAAAACATCTTGTCCCTTTCCCAAGCATCTCTCTACCTCAGCCTACCTCAATTTCATCGCTCTCATGCGCAAGGTTTTATTTATTGCTGAGGCATGAAAGTCTACTTCTTATAAACAACAGAAGTCAAAACATCTGTTTTCTTATTACTACATTCTGTTTTCACAAAACTGTCATCAATTACAGCAGTGAGTGAAGATGGCTTCAGGTTACAAATGCAGATCAATATGTCGATTAAGAATGTACTCATATAGAATTTCTGGGTAATAATGATACCCAGTTCATGTCTTCTTGTGGTTGATACTAATACCAGACAACTTTTCATTTTAGGAGGTTTAAACATTTATATAAGAAGTGCAATGACCTTAAGAAAACACAAATACTGTGCCATAATATGTACCATATTCTTAAGGCCCACAATCCAGAACAACCTATGAAAATTAGTTTAAGAGTCTAGCCCAAAAACTACAGCTGATCCAGGAGATGCATTCCTGCCTGGACAGGGAATCAAACCTCCTTTGTTCTTTGTGTGGGGCTGCGATTGTTATCTAGAGTTGCTGTGTTGGCAAACTTTCAACACTGCAATGTCTGGATGCCTTACAACTTCAATGAGGAAAAACCTCTGCAGAAGTGTGGGGTGAAGGTTTGGGGTGCAGGCTGGTGGGCTGAGTCCAATTATAAAGCTGGACATAAAATATCAGTAGATCAAATCAGGCTAATGCAGTCCTGTTTTACACCAGAAGTTGTGGCATGGTGACAATGGGGAACTTTATTGGTAGCACATTTATTTAAAAATTTTTAAATCTATTTTTAGAGTTAAAACTGTCACAGAAGTGGACTGTCTACATGCTTTAAGCAGTTCAACATTGGCGAAAGCACTAATTTGCATAGGAGTTGATTAAATGCAACAGGGCAGTGGTGCAGTGCAGCACAAGTGGTGGTGGGAGTTGTAATGCATTCATTATTGCAGCCAAGTGTTGTTCACTGGACTATCAGTTTCAGCAAGCAGAAAGGAATGGAAATGCCTTGCACTAGTGACTACATGAGCACTAGGTTATGATAATAGGCTGTGACACTGGCTCAAACACCAATATCAATACTGGATCAACAACGCACAAATATTTTCTATTTACAACGTACAATACATGTGCTGTCGATATACACTATATGGATAAAAATGTATTGGGACGCCTGACCTTTATATCAGCAGGGACTTTAATGACAACTGAATTCAATAATTAAGAGGCATGTCCCAATCCTTTTGTCTCTTGACCCTTCTCCCTCTATTTGTTAAGACTACTTGAATAAAACCAATCAACTTTGGGCCGGCGCGATTAAGGCAGCACGTTCCCCTCCGCTTTGGGTTTATTCGTCGATGAAGGGAAGGCAGATGTGTTAGGTCATAGAAAAGCTGACCGGTGCAAAATTATTTGAATCAGTCCTAGGAGAGCAAGTACGAAGCTGTGTGAATGACATCTCTCTTGGGAAATACTTTCCAGTGCAGGACATTTCTCTACTGCTTTGACTCTTACCTACCCATCCGTTTTAATGGACCAATAGGGATATCTGCCTGCCAATAGGACGTTTAGTCAGAGACAGCTTGAGTGCAAGTCTCTCAGGAGCTGGAGCTCAGTTAAGCAGTAAGGACACTGACTGCCAAAAGAAGACAAAAAAATGGCACGAAATCATGTTCAAGCAGAGTAAGACAACCCTTTTATGGCCCATGGATGGGAATTAGCAAAAAAAAAAAAAAAAAAAAAGAGTATGTAGACTTTGGATTTTGCTTTTTGGTGAGGACAACAGTGCACCAAAGGATTTTTTTTTTTTAAGTACTGTATTTCCCCCTGAGGACATCTCTGCATTTCTGTAAAAAATTAGATGCCATTCACTTGAACGTGACTGCTTCCTAACCACGACATTTCTTTAAGAATTAAACAGGTAACTGATTTTGAGACAGATGTACACAAATATTCTGTTCTGACTGGCTGCTCCATAATGTTTCTCATTCAAATGCAGTCTGAGCTAAAACTAATAATTTCAACATAAACAACAGAAGCAAAAATGCTGTAGAGTGACATGGTAAAGAATTGCATCACATGACTATGCAAAAACAAAACATTCAAAACAAACTGCATCAAAACACAAAACAAGGAATAACTGATGTTCCATGATATAAATCTTAATATGCTCTAATGCAAGAGCAAAACAAACAATGGTGATAACTGATGATAATGAAATGGTACAATGAGCCATTTGTTTCTTACATAAACATTTTATTTTAGACATTTGTCCCTTATTGTAACAGCAAGCTGTCTGTCACACTCTCCACAGCTGAGCAAATGCAAACAAAGCCTAAATACCAAACAGAAGAAGAGCTGCCTCTGCTCTCTGCAGAACAGATGCATCTTCTTTGACCTTACGGCAGCACGGTGAGAAGGCCAACATGCTTAAAGTTTCAATACGGAACAGCCCATCAGGAAGCTCCACAGTGAGCATACTGAGGGAGTGGTTCAAAGATTATGTGGCTTAAACATTTCACAGCATTAAGATGACTGCTACTCTGTGCTTAAAGAAAGTCTTACATGCCCAAAACACCTTGATCAATTGTTTTGTTCCAATGGTTTGTTCTGTTCTGCTTTGCTTAAAAGGAAACAGAAGGCAGTAAGATAAACAAAACATACACAACATTGCAAGAATGTAAACATAAACTAAGAGGGACCGTGAAAATGTTTCGCACTATTTATTAAAAAATTCAAACAACTTTTCAACATGGTCTCAGAAAAAATTATTTTTGGTTAAGCATACAGCCCCTGATGTACTGCTGCTTTCATCAAATGAAAATCTTCATAGATTTCCTAAAAGGCTGAAATTAAGATGCCGCTAAACACCCAGTAATTACTTTTCCAGCATTCACAGTTTTCAACAAAAAAGGCAGCAACTTTTTGAACAGCTCTTGTATTTATTCATTTTGTAATATATTTTAAACAAGTACCAACACTGGAAAAAACTCAACAGATAAGTAACAGGTCTCTTCTTTAGTGCACAGCCTACTCTTTTCAGAGCCCTGTACTGGTTCTTCATCACTTCAAAATAAACATAACTGCAGTATGTAAATGTAATGCAATTCTTTAACAATGCAAAGACAGTATTCAATTTCATACATTACTCAAAAACATCCTATTTTACTGTACAATAGTTTCTGACTGATTTACATTTACGCTTTTATCCAAAACGACTTCCATCCCCTAACTACAGGGGGCAGTCTCCCTGGAGCAACTTGGGGTTAAGGGTCTTGCTCAGGAACCAATTGGTGGTGCTGAGGGTAGGATTCAAACCCATGACCTCTTGGTCTAGAGGCAAGTATCCTACCCACTATGCGACCACCACCCCAGACTAATGCTGCGGGAAGTGCAGTGGCAGAAATGTGGCAGAAATTTTACAACTGTCAAAATGTCAAAAGTGAACACAGAGTAAGAATACCAGAGCAACTATTTCCACAGTTTTGAGGAATAATGCAAGTTCACTTTCACTCTCGCTGGTTCCACTTTTTTTCTTTCCTCATTCCTAGAGCTTTCTCAGCTGGTAGCTAAAATAAGGCTTTGCAGTAGCAAATGTGATTTGACGTGAAACCCAAAATGGCTGTCGTCGCAAAAATATCCAACGTGTTTTATTTCAAAACCACCTTATCACATATCTTAAAGGCGACCTGATCATCTTCTATCTTTCCAATTTGTTTTTAAACAATCAGTACTTGGCCTTTGATCATCTGATCTATTTGCTGTGTACACGTCCAATATTAACAATAAAAACATTAAAACTAAGAAATAACAGTAGTGTGATTGCAATAACAGTAATTATTAGAAGCTCACTAAAATCCTAATTTTAAGAAAAGCAGGCTAACTTGAACTTAAGACCAAATAAAAGTGCAGAGTGCAGAATGACCTATGTTGCAACCCCATGTTATTTCTTTTATCGCTAATCTGTAAAACCCCATCACCCCATCATGCAGACTACAAATGCCACCCACTACGCTTCCATAGAGCCTAATAGGGGAGGAAGAAAGAGTAGATTTGAAGGAGAGACCCAGAGCTGTCAACACGGCCACCAGGCTCCCTGAGGAATGCCACAGCTGTGCCAAACTTCAGAGTAAAGTGTGCTGTGTAGAAAAGGCTGTCCATCTTAACTGTGCAGAGACACAGATTCAAGGTTACCCAAAACAGCTGAACACTTCAGGCAAATGGTGCCAGAATCAAATTCCAAACTGGTGGCCCAAATATACCAACAAAAATAACAATAAACATACAAACTCTTAGATATTCAAAAAAAAAACAAAAAAGCTCAAGAGAAATTACCGGCCTAATCATTAATTACGGTCACATACACAACAGTCGTACCATATCTAATAAAAATAGACAGAACCAGGTTACGTAGTATGTAATGAAAATGATTTGGCATGACACAATCATTGCAATTGCGCTTGCTTTTAAATAGCCAAACAGTAACTAAATGATTTAGCTTCTTTCTAATCTTTTCTAAACATGCACAACAGCCTTAGTCTAATAAAACTAGACCATACCAGGTTATAAACTCTATAATGAGAAATGATTAAATAGTCATGATACTATCATTGCAATTAACTTTTTTTTTTTATTTGTTGCTGTTCCAATTTCCAAAACACTTTAATAAGAAGTCTAAACGCAAAGCTTTTTATCCTAACAAAGGTGTGCAATACACAAAGGTTCTGAATATATGTTAGAAACACAAGAGGTATAAATTAATGAACAGGTATACAAATTAACAAACCACATTTACTAGTTAATGATTTTAATAGTAACTGACTAGGCACTGAAACACTGGCCCCTGTTTTTGTTTTTAATGAAATACAAGTAAATACATGCAGGCAATTGCAAATCTTGAAAAAAAAGTGTGGTGAAAAGCAAGAAGACCAGTGGATTTGTATTCTGGTCACAGATGCTCATAGTCATTGCTATTCAGGCAAGTAAACAGTCAAGACATCTGAATCAATAAAATATCATCAGTCGCAAGACAAGAGTGGAAACAATAAGCAAGAACATGGATATCAAGAGTCTGACGCGTCAGTCAGTATAATCTTATAAACAAGGGGAGTTGATTAAATTAAAGAAAAGTATTTAGTATTTGATATCTGCATGATTTTTGAGAATTGACAGACAATTATTGGTGTTGTATATATCTCAGAAATTTCAAATTAACATTTATTCCAGTGTTTAAAAATATCTGGATATGATTTATTTCACTGCCTTTGTATCACCATAGAAATAAATGTGTATAAACAGACACAATTTAGTGATTAGTTAGGTAAAGGAAAAATAAATATTGCATCAGCTGTGAACTATTTACTGTTAAAGAATAGGTAGAAAATACATTTGGTGCATTTGTGTAGTGTCACTTTTCACTGGTTTGATATACAGCCCCAGCATTTTTCCCCCACATTGTTTCTCACATACTGTATTATCCTTATACATGCTCCCGCACAGGACAAGCAAAACATTTTTTTATTTCACAGCATATTAAAGCTTAATCCATATGTTCTTAAAGATTAACCTTGGGCAAATTGCATTCTGTCCAATTACCTTTTATGCTAGCTCTAATACCCCACTAAAAAGGAAACACAAGGAGTAATATTTTTCTGCACTAAAAGAAACCATGCTGGCAGAGAAATAAATAAACAGAGGAAAGTACACTTAAATTTTCAGTCATGGCTGCACTACCTTTAAATATGCCAAATAATGCCAAAAATAATACGTCTGGGTCAGTTTTATTCTCAGTTAAGTTAGGTAATCTAAAACTCTACCATGTAACTAACAATGATATATTTATCTGGTTTTGTGTTTTCTTTTGGTTCCTGTATTGTTTCTTTCGGTTTTCACATATTACTATTTAATTATATATAAATTCCACAAGTGTTTCAGATGTAGATCTGGGACTAAACTAATTTCATGTACAGTGAGAACGCCTAATAACTCTTTTTGAACCCACTACACTAAATAAACAGTCAGGACGGGAGCTAGTTATGAAAAAGCTAGTATGCTATGTTTCTAATTTATTCAGTTTCTGGATCATTTGTGCTCAATTACTTTAGAATTAAATATTGGAAACATACCCATTCAGAAACTAAATACACTCTAGCCTGTTCAGAACTGGTCCCAGTCCTAAATCTAACATGACAGTACTGGGTTCTAAGAGAAACATTATAATTTAACTTTTAACTAGTTAGATTTCAGAACATATATGAGAATAACTGACACAGTGTGTATGTTTTAAGGATTTGATGGTCTTGCCACTGAAAATGCCATTCAGTGAATGTCAATAAAGTATGTCACTTTAAAAAAAAACAATAAACTGACTGGAAAGGACAGTGGTCTTCCTTAAATGAATGTTTAGAATGATTTTTTTCCATCAAATCATCAATGGTGATGAAAGAACAGTTTATTTCTACAACAGTAGCACAAAATTCCTTGATTTGGCTTTGTTACAGATGAAATAGATACGGCCCATGAAACGGAGTTCAAAAATGGTAAAAACGTATGTAACATGTAAAGTTCTCAATATGACTGTTCATGAAACAACCAAACTAATCCTGCCTTTACGTCCTTGCATGCTGGAAGGCAGACAGTTCCCAGTTTGTCTAGCAAATAAATAGAAGGCCAAAAACAAAATTTAATGTCCATCACAGAAAAAATCAGAACATCTGTTTCCCATTACTGCCTAAACAACTAACAGGGCAGTTTTGGAAACACTTTTTTAAGAATGGGACTCAACATTTGTCAAGAGAAAGAGGACCATCTATCAACAGATAGCAGCATGACAAGACACTGAGCCAGGTTAGACCTCTGGTTTAGCAGACACAAGCTAACATGACAGAAACTGAAACATGAAAAAAAAGAAACACACAGACAATAAAATGTGTCCAAATAAATCCAATAAAAATAAGACATCCTCCTTCAGCCCAGAGCATGCTAATCCGTGTAAACTTAGGTGTCACCTGAAAAACGTCAATATATGACAAATCACACAGTGTGAACAATGTGAAATTCTTTCTCTGCATTTAACCCATTCACCAAGTGCAGCAGCGGGCAGTGTGCCGGGACAGTACCTTGCCCTTGGGTACCTCAGTGGTGTCGCTGGAAATCCTGGGATTCAAACCCACAACCTAGTGATCACAGGGACAACTCCCTAACCATCATGCAACCTGCACTGCTGTCCAACCAAATGTGCTGCACAGTCAAAGTCCAATCCTTCACAATAAAGTAATGAATCCATCATTTATTACAATAAGAACCAAACTGACAACAGAATTTGCAATAAGACCAAACAGATGAACACAATCAGGGCTATTCAGACACTTCTCTTTATTTTACAGCAGAAGTTCCACATGAACTCAGCCAAGAGTAAGAAGTAAGCAGTGACAAGAAAGTAGCTTGCAAGAAGGATTAACAGAAGGCATGACATGCAAATCAAGTATGTAAACGGATGGGCCACAAACAAGCCATTGTGCCGAGTGAACACAGAGAAAGACAACATTCTGCACATAAAAAAAGCCTCTAGCAGAAAATTCCTCTTTCGCTACATATCTATGGATTTTTATAATGTACTGTGGTTTTTCCTGAACTGGCATTTAAAATGCCAAAAAAACCCTTTCAAATTAAGACATTAACTACATTTTCAACCATCAGTCACGTGATTTAAACTATATGGACAAAAGTATTGGGACGCATGACATTACACCAACAGCGTTTTAAAGGCATTGCACTTAACTGTGGCTACCTACTGAACTCGACTCTCACAAGAAGACACAATGAATGTGTCACAAATCCATACCCAGGAAAAGCAAAACAGTCCTATGTTCATGTTACATACGGGTCCCAGCTCAATCTTCTGTTTTTTATTCTAGTACAGGTCTACAGCTTTTTCCAAACTAGACATCAAAATGCAATTAATTTGTGTAGATTAAAGTGTAGATCCGGTGCATTTAAACCAAAAACTGCACTCTCTGGCATGTGGGCATAGAAAGGACAGTGCATGTTGTCTAAGAGGGCGGTCATGTTATACTCATTAGCTTGGCGTGTTAGCTTAGCAACCTAATGTATCGTCTTTTACAAGATAATAAACAGACACCAGCTATCAAACAGGGTGTGATGTAAAGCTTAGACTGCAGTCTTGTTTTCTCACCAATGACACATGGCAAAAATATCAGAAAAAATATATGTACGCACAGACGCAAAAAATAAGCACCGAAGTTAGTCAGTTAGCCGATTAGCTTAGCTTAGCCCATCTGTCCGATTTCAGATTTTTGCGTGCCCAGATGAGTTCGTAGCTAAATTAAATGGATGCAGTGCCGCGGAGGAGATACTGGACATATTTTTGCCTTGCATGCAGCCCCTGTTCGCGTGTGGTTGTACCTGGAAATCACGTTCCTCGTTGAACCTAGAAAATCTGTCAGCCATTTTCTCTGCTGTCCTCTCCGTCTCTCTCCTTCTTTCTGGGACTCGAGCCTCTGTCTCACTGGCCCGCCCAGAAAGGACAAAACTAACCAATAGCAGTGGGAAAACACTTCATTGACAGCTCTTATGTCCAATCGTAGAAAGCACTGATACCTCAGATGACTTCTACCAGTAGTTGGTGGACACCCCCCACAACAGAACAACGAGTTGTTATTGATAACAAATAGGTGGTGTTACAACATTTTGGCTTCAAAACGTGCTTTTAGCGGGCCTTTTCTCTTGCTCTGCGAGTCTGTGGCTTTATATAATGTGCTGTCGTTTTTACATGTTCTGAAGTGGCCGCAAAAATGGTTAAAAATGAAGGCTTTACATGTAATTACATTTTCTATCATTCTGTCACTCTCGTATCACATGTGCTTATGGACAAATGTATAGGGACGACTGTGCACGACACAGACTAGGACTTTCAATTTAAATGAATAGACTTTAATATGGAGTTGTTCCCCCCTCCCCCCCCCCCCTTTGCAGTTGTAACAGCTTCCACTCCTCTCGGAAGGCTTTCCTCATTCATTCTGTAGAGTATTTATGAGGTCAGACAGTGCAATTGGATGGAAATTCATCACAAAGGTGTTGCATGGGTTTGAGGTCAGGTCTCTGTGTGGGACAGTCAAGTTCTTCAGCCCCGAACTCATCCAGCCATGTCTTTATTGACCTTGCTTTGTGCACTGGGACACAGTCATGCTGGAATAGAAAAAGTTCTTCCCCAAACTGGGTCCACAAAGTTGGAGTCATGGCCTTGTCCAAAATGTTTTAGTGTGCTGAAACATTAAGATTTTCCTTCACTGGAGTATGGGGTCTAGCCCAAACCCTGCATTCAGAGGCGTGTCCCAATACATTTGTCCATATATTGTATATTAATGGATCACCAGCTCAAACTTTGTCAATGGGCTGGAAATCATATAAAACTCTTCTTGCTGGAAATAAGGACGGGGAGGGCGTCCTCTAGCGAATATTAATCGAAATGCACTCCAAATAAACAGGTTCACATTGTTGCCCCAAGGTTTTTGTTTGTTTGTTTGTTTTTGTTTGATACAAAAATGACATTTTACAATGACCTATGTCATGACATATTTAGAAGTGTACACTTTCAACTAAACCGAGATTTGGTTTTGTTTGCCACTCTTTTTCTTTAGTGTTTGATCGATTTTTTTCTTCTGTTTGACCTTGATCTGTTGGGCTCACAACTGGGGAGCAGCGCTGCCTCCTGCTGTTGTGTTGCTGCTGTATAAATAGATACCAAATGATGGAAAACCTTATAAATTATTTTAGTTACCAAACACACCTCCGTGCCTCACTTTTACTGCAAGTCAGGAAAACATAAATAAATCTGAAACTATCTATCTGTCTTTCTGTCTGTCTATCTGTCTGTCTTTTTATTGTGACAGTTGTTTGGCTCAGAAAATATTTTCTATTAATAAAGCTAGTTTATTTCTGAGAAACAGTGAGAAACTTATAGTTAAGGTAAAAGAAGACTCCTAATAAAACATGACATTAATTATAAGAGGAATTCAAAGCTTTTTTGTTTTTCACTAGAGTTATGAGGCTGAGGCCTAATGGAAGTCTTTGTCGCCCCAGTTCTAAAGAAGCAAACTTTACAAAAGGTGTGATTTCTTAAGCTTCGTCAAGGTTTGTTTTGCTCAGCAGGTGGAGCTGCAGGTAGATGCAGAGACCATCCAGGCGTTTTCATGTTCACGTCAGTGTGAGGATGTGCATGAAATGATCTGAGGATTACTGAAAAGCCTTAATGCCCCTACTGTTCATGGAAAATATGAAGCTCTGCACTTTCCCTTTCCTCTTTCCACTTTCCACCTCCACACCTGAAGCAGACTGTTACCAGTACTAGAACAGAAAATGAGCTCTGTGTCTCATTTCCAAGGCAGACACATGTTTAAAGCACAACCAAAGAATTAGTCATACATTAAAACCAAATGTTGCACTCATAATGGACCACTAAAAATGAATACGTATTAATGTATGAAAACAAAGTGATAAAAATGCAAGCGAATCAGATCGTGATTTATTAATAAGTTTGTGATCTGGATGATTCTATCATTTGAACTCAAGCTGAATAATGTTGCATAATGAGAGCAACAGTGTCTGGATGTTGCATTAGTGTACATAAGATGGGTCAAATATATCTTATATATCATTTATACAGTCAATGAGAAAGTATATCATATATATGTCATATATGTTGTTGTAGCCTCTTCATTCATCCATATAGGCCATAGATTGCTGTTGTTTTTGTTAGTTCAGTGCTTGTTGATTCATTCATAGATCTTACGGAAGCGCTGTCCAGCAAAATTCACGAAAGGGGCTCAAAGTCTCACTTTATAATCATGTAAAAGCTGTATTTGAAAAAGGAAGGGCTACAATCAGGGTGCAAAATACAGGGGGTCTTGGACCTCCTGACTGACATTTGAGACACCTAAAAGCTGCAACAGCAAAATATAAGTAAGAACATTTTTTAAATGAAAATGGTTGAAATGAGTGTTGCTTGAGTAAAATAACTTCACCTCCCTGACAAATATTTGTGTTTATATTGTTTGTGCCTAATTTCAATTCCATTTTGTTCGTTGCTATCCCCCCAACAACCTCCATCGACAAATATTTTGCTTAGTGTATGTCCGTTACCAACCCAACTCTCCAACTAAAACTGCAGATTGTCATTGTTTGTTTCACATATCAAATACACCACACAGTATTGAAGAGCCTACCTGAACTACCATGGATCATAATAAAAATCAAAATGGACAGTGCTGCGTAATTCAGTTGTTGGGGGAATAAAGCCATTGTCGCATGAATCAAAAAGATGATGAGGCTAAAAGTATGATAATTTGAAAATGATCCTACCATGAAAACATATTTCTTTTTTTTCATGGTTGTCTCGTTTAATTGTTGCAGATCTTCATGCTGAATTAAAAATAAAAGCAAGCTGAATCAACACAAAAGACATGAAAATGAAAAAGTAATTACCAAATAAGTACAATTAGTCAGGCCTAATCACTGCCAGCCCTGCTGAATCCAAACATCACTTAAACAGAACATTTCCAGTCTTGTGAAATAGACCTAAAGTTTTCAGCAAGTGATGAGAAAGAAAGTCATTTAAATATATCAGTCTGGAAAAAGTTACACCACCATTTCTAAGACTTTACAACAGCAGTGAATCATAGTGAGAGCCATTATCTCCAAATGGCAGAAACCTGGAACAGCGATGAACATCCCCAGGTGGAAGGCCTCGCAAAATTCATCCAAGAGAGCAGTGACAGCTCCCACAGGGAGTCCCAAAAGAACCCTGATAAACATCTGAGGAACGTCTCAGACAAGGTCAGCTCAGGATTCTATCATTAGACAGAAATTGGAAAACTGAAACCAGCACAAACCACTGCTACCAAGGGGAACAAAAAATCTCTTCTCACATACTTCTCACTTGAGGACCCTGTTTTAATGTCTTCTACTGGGCATCTGAAGATACCCACTATGTACTGCTAGTGGGCTAGTGGTTAGGGAGTCACCTCTGTGGCCAAAAGGTTGTGGGTTAAAATCCCAGTACTGCTAATAACACCACTGAGGTACCCTTGAACAAGGTACTGACCCACACACTGCTCCCTGGTTGCTGCGTTCCTGCCTACCCACCTTAACTTGGTGAATGAGTGAAATGCAGAGAAGAATCTTGTGCTGTGTTCACATATGACAAATAAACACTTCACTTTCATCCTTTTGGGACTAATAAAGGGTTATCTAATCTTTATTGGAGCATTTCATAATAAAAATATCATTTCAGCAGTCAAACATGGTGATGGTAGTGCAATGGTGTTTGGTTGCTTTGCTGCTTCAGGGCCTGGATGACTTGATAAAACTGGTAGTACCATGAATTCTGATCCTACCAGAACCCCCTGCAGGAGAAAGTCCAGTCATTGGATGGTGATCTGAAGCTCAGATGGCAGCAGGACAACAGGGCAAAGCACAAGAATCGAATGCCTTAAAATAATTTAAGGTTGTAAAGCCCTGACTTGAAGCCCTTTGAAAGGCTGTGGAACTTAAATGAATAGGCAATGCTTGAAAGCTCATGAATGTGAGCCGATTTGTTTAGAATAGTGGGCCAGAATTCCTCCATAGCAATGTGAAAGACTGATACCCAGGAACAGGAAGCAGTTGCTGCTGCTAGAGGATGATAAAGGTGTTGAAATATCGCTAAAAATGACAGTTTTATTGTTTCCTCATGTTCACGTTCTCTTATATCCTCACTGTCTTCAAATGGCAACTGAAGACCCACCTCTTCCCTGAGCACTGAGGAGAACCACTACATGCTGTACATAGATGTCATAAACTCACTTAACTAACACAAACTTTACCCAGAAAATTCATTAAAAAACATCTGTCTACTGTCTGTGATCAGATAGTACCCTGGTGGAGAACTAACTCTGGAGAATTTTCTAGCAACTCTTTATTTTAAGTTAGGTTTTACTAGTATGAAGAACGTGTTTTCTTGTGGAGTACGAAGCACAGATGTACGCTGATCTGGATAAGAGCGTCTGCCAAATGCTGTAAATTTATCACATTTCATGAGATTATCTGAAACCATTTAAAGTGATAAATGTTCTGTAATCTTGGAGACTTGAGGCTGGATGCAGGTGTCAGGAAGCAACAAAGAAACATGAACATACAGATAATACTAAGGCTAGGAAACATAGAAACTAGGAAACCAAGTCAGGAACATGAAGCAAACAAAACCAAATAACTGACATTGTAAAACATTGTAAATCAAACCTCTGAGAAAAACTAAACAGAGAGCAGACATTTGTTTCCCAAAAGATAAGGATATTCTTTTATTGCCAAAAGTACTCACTCACCCATCGAAATAATTAAAGACATGCAGACACTTCTACAAACATTTGTGAAAGAATGGGTCGCACTCAGGAGTGAATTCCAGTGAAGTACCGTGATGGGATGCCACCTGTGCAACAAGTCCAGTCATGAAATTTCCTCACTACTAAATATTCCACAGTCAACTGCCAGAGGTATTATAACAAAGTGGAAGCGACTGGGAACTACAGCAATCAGTATCTGGGACTTGATTGACATTTGAGACCCCCTAAAAGCCTCAGCAGCAAACTTTAGTGGGGATTTCTGAAAAAAAAAAATATCCTGAAAATGGTTATACTGCACCCAGAGATGGGTGAGGTAGATGACATCCAGAATGGTGTAAAAGTCAGAGACCACCCTTTCATTTATTTCATTTCCAGCCAAATTGACCACAAAGTAAAGGTTATTCATTTTATAGTGTCAGAAAAAGGAAACATGTTTATTATTTGTAACAGAAAATAGAACACAACTAAATACATTTAGAAAATGGTCCGGATTTACGGAGTCCATCTTTTATTACAGAGTATGTTCTATTCAAGAGACTTTCTGTTCATCTGCAGGACACATTTTCATGCTTCTTCTAAACACCTGCAGAATTGAGTCTTAGTGGCTGTTTTTGTCTGTTGTCTTTCCTCAGAAACGGCTTCATGAACAACGGCACATCCTTTTAGAGCCACAGCATTGTTTTCACAGCAGAATGAGGGACAGAAACACCTGTGAATGTTTTCAGATCTCTTAAAGATGGAGGCTTTAAGCACAGTTCATTTGAGTGGATAGGGTTTGGTGGTCTACTAGGTCTTGCAGGTGTTCCAGGTCTTCCTGTGTCTCTTGACCTCTGCATTGTTTTTTAACCCCAGTTTTAGAAACGTTTTAAATTCATTTTTTATATATGTTGGGGGATGATCTTATGATCTCCTTAGAAATCACTGCTTTAATCCTTTTAGAGACAGAAAAGCGTGAGGCAGCTGAGGTGTGTGTGTGCAGCAGCTTGCATGAGTGCCAGTGTCTTTTTAAAGGGGAACATGATGTCAGTTAGAGTTTGCGAGCAGCTTTTATGGAAAGGACATGGTTGTAATTGAAACACAAAATACAAGAACAGACAAAAAATACAAGAACAGGCAAAAAATACAAGAACAGACAAAACATTGAGAGATTCCATATTATTTTTAGTGTTGGAAGTTTCTGTAAACATATGTATTTGCCCTTGTCGGCCAATAAAAACAAATGGCTTAATGAAATTAAATGAAGTTAAAACAGATAATGAAATGCTTAAGAGATGGTCACTGCGAGAGCTTAGCATAACAGATCTGAACTTTGCTTACTAGAACACTGCTAACATAAACTTAAAATATGTGAAAAATATTCTGGATAAAATAGCACCAGCCATCATAATTTTTTAAAAATGAAAATAAGATGTAAAAATAGGCCCAATGGTGGCACAATGGGTAGCACTGTTGCCTCACACCTTCAAGGTTGGGGTTTGGACATGGGTCCTGGTCTTGTGAGGAGTCTGTATGTTCTCCTTGTGGTGGTGTGGGTTTCCTCCGGGGTCTCTGGTTTCTCCCACTGTCCAAAGACATGTCAGGTGAACTCTGGATTCTAAATTGTGAATGGTTTGTGTGTGTGTGTGTGTGTGTGTGTGTGTGTGTGTGTGTGTGTGTGTGTGTGTGTGTGCCCTACTTCCATGTTTATGTTGTTGTTTACCTCTACCATGCATCTGTATTTCCATGTTAGCTTAGCCCCGCCCAACCGTTATCCTGTTCACCTGTGTCTGGATCATGTCTCCGCCCTTGCCCGGGTGTTCTTGTTTCTCTAGTTAGTGTATAGACCCCTTTGTTTCAGTCTGCCTTTGTTGGTTCATAGTATATTTTGCTCTCTGCGTTTTGCCTTCATGGTATTGATTTACTTTTTCCCCATTTAACCCTGTCTTGTTTATTTTTCTCTCCTGAACAGTCCCTGTTAATCTCTGTTCTGCTTTATTTTGTGACCTAATGTTTTCTTTTTTTTTCTTAGTAATTTCTTCTGTTAGTTCCTATTTATGTCCTCTTTATGTCTTGTTTACCATCTTGTTTCCAGTTTCTTGAAATAAATTCCATGTTCATGTTTACATCCATCCACGTCTATGTCTATACATTACACAGTGGGGTAAATGAAATTTAATTAGCAACATTTCTTGAAATAAGTCATTAAATAAGCAAAACTTTTTTGATCAGAGAAAAGACAAAGATAAAAACAAAGAGGTATCTTGGATGCAATATATATGCATTATATATCTACACTCACACATACATATCTTTTTTAATGCATCACAGATTATTAACGATTGACATTGAGGTTTCGATATCAGCCATGGCACATCGCTGCAGTGCTGAGCTCTTCCTGCTGAAGCAGCTGTGAGACGACAGAGAGGGGAAGAGAGAGACGCAGAAGAAACGCCATAACAGCCCCTTGTTCTCCTGGACTCTGGGATTTTCTCGGTAAGTTTCTCCTCTCTAAATCTCAGACTCGCTGCAGTAGTGAGGTGTCATTCAGCTCAGATTCACTTTCGCGATAAATCCGCTTTCCTCACCTTTATTCTGTCACAAACGCCACTGTGATTAACAACGAAATGGCGGAGAAAAAAGAAGAAGGAAGTGGCTTCCAACTGACTTTGCCTTCCTCTTTGAATGGCCAGGTCCACCTTAAAAAACACTTTAATACGAACGCATTGAAGGCGCGCAATAGACCGGCTGCAGGATTTAAGGTGGAACAGTTTCAGTGTTTATTTAGTTCCAGAGGCTTTAACTAATCCTGTGACTTAAGTTGAAGCGTGAAGTTACTTTTATAGACCTGTGGTTTCTCTAAAGGAAATGTTTTTCGTTGTTGTTATTGTAAGTTATGGGTGTGTTATTTGGTCCAGAGGAACAACTTTTATTAGAAAGATATTAGAAAATTAGAAAATATTTTCTGAAGTGTCACTAACTCAGGTTAGATGTTTTTTCAAACAAATAAGTACCAAGATGCATGACTTTATAAATCATTGTTTCTGATGTCTTTTGTGCAGTACTGTACATTACAGTATTATATTATGGCAAAGTCTCGGGTTTACACCCGTATAGCTCTTGTTTCTGTGACTTGGTACCTGATAATTTGCCATTAATTGGTATTTTCCACTTGAAACAGTAGTTTTGACAAAGTTATATCAGTTGTGCATCCAAATGCTGTCACTGAAAAAAAAAACCCTGCTATATGATGCACATCTGATAAAATTCTAAGTGGAAAATATTGGTTGATCCACTAAGGGGTTATCACCAATTAATAACAAATGACCAGGTACCATGTAACATAAATAATAGCCATAGGAGTATAAACCTGGGTTTTGTCATAATATAATTTCCAAAAAGTATTACAGACGATATATAAAGTTATGTTGGTCAAAAACTGAATACATCCCTGCAATGGGAGGCAAAACTGATATAATTTAGTCTAACCAAGTAATTAAAGTGGAAATTACTGGTTGATGCAATAAAAAGATTGGTAATATCCAATTAATAACAAATTACTAGGCACCAAGTAACAGAAATAAGAGAAAATGATGGGCTATTGGCACCAGAGAAAATTATATATAGAATGAATAATTTGTGTATTTATTTATAAAGTATGTTCAGTTAGAATGACACACTCCAGCCAATCAGAACAGAAGCCATTTGCATGGATCAGTCATAAAGTGACAGTGACATAAACAGCTTGTTTAATTCTAAGGGACAATGAAAGGTTAGAGAATGGTCATAATAAACATGAATTATGGTTGTTTTTGATAAATGAACCCACGCAGTAGACGTCAGAGGAAAAAGTCAAATGTACTAAAATGTAGGATATGGGCTCTTTAAATGAGGTCAGGTGGCACTGATGGACTTTGACAAATCCGTGCACAGAGAGGTCAGGAGCCAAGCCTGCGTTCATCTAACTCATGTGAAACCGGGTTCTCTCCAGGTCACAGAACCGCAGACAGCACTCTTCCCCGTCTACCGCCCAAAATTCAGACCTCGCTAATTAGCTGGTGGTGAATCAGGCATGTTTGATGAGGACTAGAGTCTGATGTGTATGTACTGATTATATTCTGACCAACGTGTTATTCACTTTACTGAAGACAGCTATTCACTGAAGACAATACTGTACTTGTGTTTATTTGTATTTACAGACAAAAACGCTCACTCCCGAGATAACCACTTCTCTTTGGTGCTTTAAATGTTTGGTTACATTTGAAGTATTTGAAGTATTATTTGTTATTTGTCATAATGTTATGTGATTGGCACGTCTCAATTATAAATTTAATTTTACATTTCAGTTTTAGAAATTCCAAAATCAGGTTGACGGTAAACAGGCACTATTCACTTAAAAACCCATGGCTGATTACTATCACCGTTCAGCTTCCACCACAAGTCAGATGGAGAAGTGTGATTAGACTTTGCAAAGTGATTAAAAAAACATGAGTCTTATTTGTTGAAGGTGTATCAATGTGTAGAATGTTTTCAGATAGTAAACAGAAAGCTGCGAAAACTGCAAAAATGCAAGAAAAGATGAGAACGCAGTACTGTGGGAATAATGCCAAAGCCCAACCGTTGTATCCCCTTGTTGTGATCTGAGGACCCAGACCTTTTTGGGCCAAAAGAGTCAATAAAAATAGAAAGAGAAACGGTTGACTCATTATTTAGGCAAAAACTGCTCTACATACCATTTAAAACACTTTGATGAAAATAGTGACGAGGGTTGAAGTTGAATACTAAATGAACTAAAGAATTGGACAGTAACAAGACAGGGTGTCCTCAGAATTTTGACAAGCAATGAATGTCATTACATGTAATATTTCATTGCTGTGCAATATATGCAGAGCCTTAAAGGCATGGCTGGCATGGTCATAGTCCACATTGCTGGGTGTATTCGACTTTGTATGCATGCTGTATTTTTAGCTCCTCAACATAAACAGGTGCCCTCTGTGTCTGTTGTGTTCAGAAGATGTTGCCACAGCAGCTGGAAAACGCGCCAACCAAAAGGTTCCACGTCAAGTGTCCAGCAGAAACGTCAATGCAAAAAATATACTTGAGCGTAAATATTGTTACTTGTTTCAAGTGTTTAAATATTTGAATATGTAGTATTTTATTTGGTAACAGGCCTAAGAACTGCATGTACAAGAATTTGACAGTGATTTCGTTAAAGGACCCGAAGGTTCGCTGGGCCTGAATAATTGCAGATGTTGGAAAGTATTCGGAAATGTCATGAACTCGCACAAAAGGTTTGAACTGACCAAATGCTGCCGTTTGTAAGTACTACACGAGTTCGAAAACTTCGAAACTTTAAAAGAATTATAGTATGTAAACAAAAGGATCGGTGTGAGCTACAAAAAGTACATTTTCCGATGAAGTGCCCCAGTATGCAAAAACAGGCTTTTTGGAGCTAAGTTCCTTTTCCCTCTTAGTATAAACACACATGTTTCAAGGCCTGAGAAAAAGCACATATAACTTAATGAGTTGGAGAATCGCCCTTAGACCTTAGCAGTGAATCTGTGTGGGTGGAAGCTTAATGTGTGACCATTCATGCAGCTTAAGTGTCCCAGATCCTTTGGGCTGAAAGGTAGAGAGTCTGAGGTCATATGGTGGGTGGCAGGGGTGTATTTGGAGCAGACTTGGATGACCAACAAGGCTTTAGGTCTAATGGGTTGCAGCAATAGAGCTCAAAGCAGACTTACTCAGACCTTAAGCATCCCTCACATCTGCGGGGGCGTTCATGACTCATCCCTTATTTTGTGTGTGTGTGTGTGTGTGTGTGTGTGTGTGTGTGTGTGTGTGTGTGTGTGTTTCCTACAAGCCTGGCTCTGTAGGAAAACCAGAGCACAACAGGGATAACATACAAAAGAAGTTATTCTGCTTTGTATAAATGTTCCACATGTCAGTTTTATTTACAAAGAAATTGAAAGTGTTCCTTCTTTGTTACTGAGGTTAAGGTCTTAGTTGTGGACCGAGATCATTTCAGTAACATATAGGTACTTACTAATAGGTAGGGGTGGGCGATATGGCAAAAATATCATATAACAATTTTTTTTACAGTTAAATCATGATTTTGATTTTATCACAGTAGTCATATTAATTTGTAACTATGGATTGTTTTACTATTTTGCAAGTTACTGAACATTACAGCCAAACTATTGCTGGTTGAGCTCTGTTTCTATAAGGCAGGCATTAAGCAGACTAGCAAATTTGGCTGAGAAAAACAAATTAAGAAGATCATAGAACTGCAATAGATAGATAGAATGTAGTAAATCTATAAATCTAGATGTAGATTAACCTACACTGAGATTAAAAAAATAAAAAATAATGTAGATTAAATCTAGATGTAGATTAACCTACACTGAGATTAAAAAAATAATCTCAGTGTAGGTTAATCTACATCTAGATTAAAACGACTCATTTGAATTCTGCCGAAGGCATTCAGAATATGTGTTCTACCCAAATAATGACTAAAAGTAAGTCTTTGAGAACGGGGATTCTCAACTCCTGCAGTAAACGAATTCCGCATTTCACAAGGTGCAAACAACCTTAGTCTTGTTGAGGTTTCCGTTGGGAAGCTTCTTAAAAGTACATTTTCCCTAAAGCAAACCCGACGGCTTCATAGCTGCATCCATGTTAGCACGTCACGTTTGATGTAATTTCACAGTAGCCATACACACAGGTTCGAAGACTCCTACAGTGCAATTTGACTAGGTATACATCCGTGCTAAAATATCAAGGTGAAAGTCATCATAGCTTGCGTAGTATAGACCCAGCTCCCAACCCAACTTTGTGAATAGATTAACAACGATATTTTTTTTATCGGCTGATAAGTGTCTCACGTCAACGCAGCCCGTTAACGCCGATAACGGGCCACCACTAATATATATATATGCTTCTAATATGCTTTTTATTGTATATAGACATGTACCTACATATGTTTTCCTATACTTGCAATAGGTCATTTTATCTCATTGTAAGTTATTGAAAGCATTTCTATTGGCCCATTTATTATGAAGTTAAAATGAAAAACACACACACAAAAACACACATGCTGACATGAAACATACACAAAAAAAATCAGAAACTAGGTTTTGATCTTACAGTGCTGAGACTGTGGGTATTATTTATGAGCACATGTCCTGACATTGCGTTACATGAGAAGAAGTCTGTGTGGGAGTGTATTTTCACATTCTTTCCTGTTGTCTCTTTTTAGTAGCGTCTGAATGCATGTGTTCTGGATTTACACATTCTTGTCTATCTGACGATCTAGAGGCCTCTCATTGCTCACATTCATTACCTCGCTTCGTTTTTTTTTTAATACAGCCTCTTGCCGAGCAGCTCTGTAATCTGCCCTTCTCAGGCATTCACACGGTCCACACACCCGCATACTCTGAATAGCAAAGGCATTTTCGCATACACACATTTACATCAAAGGTTATGCTGTGATTTTGGTCTTGGCTGCATGAGAACACTCTGTGCGGTAAATTCTGCACATCACAAATGAAACTTAATGTAGACTCCCTAGATTACGCTGAACTGTCACAATAAATTGATCAAAATTGGTTACCTGGTGAAAATATATGTTCTTATATCTCTTTACATGTTATATATATATATATACACACACACACACACACACACACACACACTCAGAAATCAGTCTTGAGTGAAAACCATGGCATCGGCAGACCATTATAAAGCTGTGTTCAGCAGTCTGATTATTTTCTGCAATTTTCTGTTAGCACTCACCTTTTGTGAGCATCACTGAAAGAGAGGAAACTAGAATATGTGGTAACTACACGAACTACAGTTTATACAAGTTTATTCCCCCTCTTGTCAAGGCAGGTGTCAGTGTTTTGAATGGAACTAACTTCATGGTCACAAAAAGGGAATATCACTCTTGGTCCATCCTCCTCTCCCGTCGGCAAAAACAAGACCCACTGTTTGCTTAGGGCCCCAGGGTCATCAGGACCAGCTGTGGAGGAAACCCACACTAGCAGGATCTAGTGAATGCACATGTATTTCTTTTTGTAGATCTTATGCCTATGAAGTTAACAAAATCCTGGCTTTTGCAAATTAAGTGTGTCTGAAGTCATTTATTTGGACTGATGAATTGACGAAATAATGTCTAAATTCCTCGATTACTGATATAAGCAGTCTCAGTCCTGATTCAAAGTCCAAATTATGGGACTTTTCTACTGGCCCCACACAACAAATAGGGAAGCTGAAGTTTTCCAAGAGTTTCTTCAGATTTCTGCAGAAGAAACTCTTCAGAGTTTATCGAGAATGGACATGCCCTGAGGTCAGGATGGTTTGTGTCGGATCCTGCAGTGGTGAACCCTCTCATGACTCCTGTGGGCCACAAGAGTGAGTGTTTCTTCTCCTCGGTGCACTGCCAGTTGTTCTGCTCACCGCATGGACTGAGCAGCAACAGCGAGAACCACCCTCCGCACTTCCATTCAGCCTGCCATGAGCTAACGGTTCGTCTCGGAGTGAAGCAATTGCGGCTCTTCCCCATCTGCCTGTTTGTCTTTCACTTCCCCAAACGCTCATACGAAGCAGTTTTGGATCGAAAACAGTGACCCCAGAAATGGCCTGTACTGCTGAAAGCTGCTGGGAAACTTTTCCCTTTTAATTCGATCCAGTCGATGTTCAGACTCACGGACGCAATCCGGTCTCTAGTAACATCATAACAGAACCAGCACCGAGCCAAGAGTACACTCATTTTAATGAAGTTTCACGCAAGAACTCCTTCAGGCCAACCGCACTGTACTGAAAAAGAGAAGCGTGGTTATTGACGTGTGGTTTAACGCTCATGTATGTGTTAATCCATTAATCATCCTGACAGTAAGCCCGGCATGATTAACACTTCATGTTTAAAGCGGTATTTCTACCAAAATGCAGTCTTGCAAACAATGTTCCCATTGGCCTTGATTGACATTTAGTTTTAAAAAGGATCTATCTGTGAGATACACAAAAAAGCAGAAATGGCAGAAACACTGAATCCTGAATTTGTCTATAGTTTTTTCCCCCCATTTTTATACATAATAGCAAAACACAGCATAAGCATAAGCAAATCTATTCTCTACACAGTTTGTGTGCGATTTAGACGTACAGTTTGAATGATGGTAGATGGCGCTCTCTCTGTTGCTATTCTTCTTTAATCACATTTGCATTTATATAGATTTGAAAATGGCAATATGTAAGACAAGGTTTTAAAACATGTTTATTACACATAAAGTTTAGATAAGTTTAGGTAAACTCTGTTCTAATGTATCAAACTGGTAGCACTTCGTAGCTCTCAGTTTCAAAAAGGTTGATGCCACCTGCTTTAAAACAATGAAAAGCAGCTTCTAGGCTTTGTGCTGCAACTGACAAACGTATTTGCTGTTTGCTGAGTTCACTATTGCCTTTACCAGAACCAAACGAACATCTTTAAATAAAACTCGGATCGATTCGTCAAATATATCCTTTATATCAGTGGTTCCCAACCTGGGGTCTGGGTCCCCCTGAGGGGGGCGTGAGAGATCACTGGGGAGGACGCACAATTTTGTATGCACTGACGTTACCAAAATTATATTCATAAAAACATTAAATTCATACAATTCCAATGTCTGAGAAACGTAAAAGGGTGTGTGTGTGTGTGTGTATATATAAGAGCATAAAAACCTACAACCACTGGTTATTTTTTGCAAATAAAAGTGTGTAATCACTCCATTATTTTTATGTGTCTATGGGGGTTGAAGTTGGGGTTGGGGGGGCCCGGCTTGTCTTGGACACAGGCAAGGGGGGCTTCAAGGAAAAAAAGTTGGGAACCACTGCTTTATATAAATGTTCAGTCACACAAATTATGTTATATGAAAAAAGACACCAGGCACCAACGTGCATTTACATATAAGGCACTAAATGAAAGCCATACTTGTTCTGTTTCTTCACGATTGGTCACCTTAATTATTCGTCAGTTTAAATTGAACCAATTAGGTTGATCCAAGCCTATCAAAAAGACCTTCAGTGGTCCAAAACTAAATGCGTTACTTATTGTTCATCTGCCGTTAAGAGCCATATCTTGTGCTAATGGAAGAATATGAAAATCTGAAAGGTAAAAATGGTGGTTATGTGGACAGTGCAGGAGATGTTAAGTGAAATTTATGTGCGCTGATGTTGACAAGGACTGTCTTAAAATGCCCACTGGCAGTGAACTGGACCTGCAAAAATTGCTGGTCCATGATTCGTTTGTAGGAAACAGACTAAAGAGAAGGTTTGGTGGTTCCGCTCCGAATGAAGCATGTTTGAAAACAGCTCCAGTTCGTTCACATTTAAATGCATACAAATATGTCTTTACATTTAGCTTCAGGGAACATGCCTAAAGCATTGGTGCTCGAAATCTAATTTCAACATCTTCTTGTGTTCTTTTGTTTGGTTTATGCAAAAACAAACCTGGCACTGCAGGTCAATTATGTGCCACATAAGAATGCATGGGTAATATTTGAGTTTCGACTGAACGGGATGGACCAGGAGTTGGTAGATCGTGTGATCTCAGGAGGGTGGGGCGTCAAAGTAGTTCCTTACAGATTAAGGAACTGTTTAAGTTTTTTGAGCTTGCAACCCATTCTCCATGATGAGGAAACAAATGTTTTGATGATTCGGTTTGGTTTGGAATGCAGTTCTTTCTCCCTATTGGTGAAAAAGGAGAGTAAACGACAAAGGAAGTTATAAAAGGTCTGGGCTGCATGCCTGATTAAAGCAACAACAACAGCACAGTGAATTCAGTATTAATTTGACCATATTTTTGTTGACCTTGTGATTTAACAGACAGGCTGTTCCAAGCAAACTGTGGCAGAGGATAAATAGGTGAAATTTAAAAAGAAAAAGGCAGAGAGAGGAACAGTGTGAGAGAGCTGTTGAGCTTTCTCAAAGGTCACACTGTAGCCCTGTAGCGCGGCGGGAAGGGGAGGAGGGAGCGAGCCGCCAAAGAAACGGATGGATTTCTGAGAAATCAGCCCTGTCCAATCACAAAGCTCTGCCCGCCTGGCTCCCGGCCAGCGAAGCGAGGGAGGAGCTGAGTGAGTCGGAGCTTGTGAGTAAACGAATGCTGTGAGCGAAAGTGCCAAACGTACCTCTCTCGCTTGCTCTCTGTCTCTCTAACATTCACTTATGAACCTGAAAAGAAAGAGTAAAAAGAGAGGAGACCACGGGGAATGAAAGGATCTCTCCAGTGCCTAGCTGGTATGTTTTCTATCCCTCTCTCTCTCTCTTTCCCTTTCCCTCTCTCTCTGTCTCTTGCTCTCTCATTCTTTCTCTCTTGTATGTTTGCTCTCTTTTCCCTTTTTAAGTTCCATAGGGCTGCACAGAGAAACTTGAGCCCCTGAATGTACTGCAGACTGTTTCCCCCTTAGTGTGTGTGTGTTTGTTGTGGGCGTGCGGATATGTGTGTGTGTGTGTGTGTGTGTGTGTGTGTGTGTGTGTGTGTGTGTGTTAGTGTTGCGTGGGACCTCCAGCAGGAAGTTGAATGGAGAGAAAATGGAGTTTCATAGGAGTATGACTGCAGTGGGAGAACGAGCATAGATGGATTATGGGAGAGAGAGAGCTGACATTCATGTGCTGTTCCTCCAGTTTCTACATTCTGTTTTAGTACCTATGTGTGTCTGTTGTGCATTTATCCAGTTAAGAACCTGCTTTCT
Organism: Brachypetersius gabonensis; assembly: GCA_037577145.1. Taxonomy (NCBI): domain Eukaryota; kingdom Metazoa; phylum Chordata; class Actinopteri; order Characiformes; family Alestidae; genus Brachypetersius; species Brachypetersius gabonensis. The sequence goes on from JBBJLR010078905.1 coordinate 25,450, forward strand.
TGATCTTTAGTGCTAATTATATACTGCTGAAGTCTGGGTCTTGCATCACACATGGGATGTTGCAATTACTGACTGACAGTTTATGTTGAACCACTGGCAATTTGCAAGACAGGCATATTTTACTGATCTCTCTTACAGTAGAGAGCGTTGTCGGACACACCCATCTGTACACATGTTTTGCCACATAGCTAAGTGGCAAAACAGCTTGCCTTTCAAAGAAATAGTTAGCATAAATGGTAATGGTAACCAGGTGCTAGCTGGATGGCACTGTTATCAAGTGTGATCAGTTTTATGTCTGTTTTTGCAAGTTTAACTTAACTTGGTAGTTCCCCCAATTTTGGGTTTGTTCTCAAGCCCAGACACTGCGATTCTGAGCCCATGCAGGTGTGTGTGGGTCTGTACAGCAGTGTGCAAAAGTATATGCACATGATATGATTTCTCAAATCATTGACGTGTGTACATTTTAATGCCCCTGTTTTTTTCAGTGTGTTAAACTCAACAAATAAATAGAAATATATTTTAAAATTTGCCAAAATAATGCCATATTTCAGCAGAGGATGAGTTTGCCCATTTTCCCACCAAAAATCAACGAAACGTCATTTGATGGGGGTGTTAAAAGTTTTACACACAGTTGTACTTTTGACTCGGCCCTTCTCGGCCAGTGCCCAACTCAGAAATGGATCCAGATTAGAGGGTAAATCCTTACTTTGTGAGTTGGAAGGAGCCTTTGATAACAAATAAAACACTTTTTGACTGAGCTGAAGACACGTTGAGCTGCAGATTCTTCATCCTGGTTTCCGTTTTACACAGAGACCAGCCACACCCTTTAATGAAGCTCATCTTTGGATCTTCACTAAAAAATGAGCACAAGGCAGGCTTACTGTATTCATTTCACCTGGAAAGCCATCTAATTAGTGTAAGCATGGTACTAATTTTAGTGTAAAAGCCAGACATGCTTTTTGCAGCTGGACAGTTTTGCTTGCTTATTTCTTAAAAAAACAACAACAACAACAAAACTTATCCCCATTCCTTCCTAACTTTTGTCTTAACATTTGACTTTTCTTTGACATGTGGTGTTTAGGTTTTGTTTACCAGGTGTTGTTTAGGTGTTCCTAGCCTGCAGTAATTTGGTTGAATAGTGGACACTAATTTAAGTTTAGCTTTACAGGTTTAAGGAGCAGATGTGGGTTACTGGAGATATTCAGGGCTAGTGACTCAAATGCCCCCCATTGGATGATTAGTTTGAGTTTCAAGTGAACGTGTAGCCACGTTGGGGTTACGTGTGCTCTCAGCTGCCCTGAAAGCGTTGTGATGATGTCACCCTCTGCCTTGCTGAGAGGGATCAAAATGGAGGATTCAGTTTTCTGAAGCTAGTGTGTGTTTGGCAGGCCTCCTCTCACATGATGTCTCTTTCAGAAAGAGGCCTGTTTTCTCTTAACTTAGAAGTATGCATGAAAGAGAGGGGATGGAAAAAGAGGATAGACAGAGAAGGAGAGATGGTGTAGGAGGAGAGAGTAAGCTGGAGATAAAGCATGAGAGAGAGAGAGAGAGAGAGAGAGAGAAAGAGAGAGAGAGCACGAGTGAAGGCTAATAGGGTCATGTGACAGCTCTCTGATGTAACATACTGCAAGAGCTTCAGTCCCATGCTACCCCCCCCCCCCCACACACACACACTCTCAATCATTAGGCCTGTTTCATCCGCCATCTGTAGTTTTGATTAATAATTCATTTCTAATAATAATCAACAATTTCAAATAAATTTTGTAAACATTAAAGTTTTTGTAAACATTACAGTAGTTTTAAAATGCCCCATTTACATTCCAGTCCACACAGTCAGCTTACAAAATATACTGAAATGAAATGAAATACAATTTCTGAACAACAGATGGTTCATTTACATGCATCCACCTGTTCAACCTGCAGCAGTTTAGCTCCGCCCCTCCAATGACGTTATAAGTACGAATGGGAAAAGAAATTAGGTTCCAAATTATAACCAATTTGAAAATACCTGGTACCCACTTGGTTTATTTCTTTAATTTTGCTTCTGTAAATTGGTTCTTAACACAAGAGTGGCGGCTAACTGGCTATACTTATAACGGCTCAGTGCGTCAATTGACGCAGTGCCCAGTTTCGCTTAAGACACTCCCTGCTACGACGTTGCTGCAGTATGTTCGGGCGTTTAGTCCTGCAGCCTGCTGGCATACATCCACTCAACCTGCAGCCAGCAGACACAGAAAGTTTCCAGAGGACTTTGGACCCGGAGGCTATCGTACAGCGCCAGTCACCAAATCAGAATCAGAATCGCGAATCGCGAACAAATACAAGGAATTTGATTCCGGTCGATGGTGTCTCTCAAGCACAACAGTATAAAGCAACAACATTATGTAAAAATATGTGTGTACATGTGCCTACATCACACCCATATATGTCTTACAGAGCATGCTGCTGCTCCAATAGGCCATTAGACGCGATTCTGATTCTGATTCTGAGCCTGATGAAATTACGTCAGTTGACGCTATCAGCTGCTCTAGTGTTAAAAATTAATTGTTTACGTTTGTGGAATCGAAATAGGGAATCCTTAAGGACCAGAAACGATAAAGCGGAACCGGAACCGAAATCGAAAACCCATCCCTAGTTATAAGGAGTGTTTCATGCTGGACTTCTTTTTTGAACTTTCACGCAGCTGTACATCAGTCTTAAAAAACAGCCTGTTTTATTAAAGAGAGGTTAGAAAATCATGTAAACCAGAAATCAGAGCGTATTTGGTACTCTAAACCACACACATGTTTACAAGGGGACTTAAATAAAGATAAAAAGAAAATAGGAAATGGGCCCTTTAATTAAGCCGCAGTTAAACAGAGTCAGCAAGACTTTCCTTCCTCATTGTAAAATGTAGTTTTGCATAGTTTGCCAAACTACATTTTTATATTAAAGTGCAGGTTCAAGTGCAGATAAACATTTTATTGTGCATGACATCTGGAATGGAGAGAGAATTGTGTAAAGTTTATTTGCTTTTACAAACCAGTAGGCCATCTAAGGCCAACCCTCATATCGGAGCCTCCTTCTGTGCACATTTCAGTGTACCCAGTACACCTGATTCAATTATTCTGTTAATTAAAAAGCCTTTTCTGGGTTGAAGTGGGTGTGTAAGCAGAAAAACATAAACAAACAGGAAACTGTGACTCCAAGAGGTTGAGAATCTATTTGGTAAGATAAAGACATAGGAACTGTGGGCTGATGCTGATATTTGATATGTTTACTGTACACTGAGATAATTCATGGCCATTTAACCAGTAATTTTTCTAACAACAGGCCTGATGGTAATAACAGGACTTGCATGGACTTCTGGTCTCATACGCAAATGGCAAATAAAATTGAATCTTGAATCTTGAAGTATTGTGTTCCGCCCTCGAGACTTGGCTACAAGCTGGCCTCTCTGGCTTTGCCTCTGCAGCAACTTCCTCCTCGGCCCGCAGCGTGTGGTTTCTCTGTACTCGGCCCTGAAGCGCCGCATCCTCCACTCGATAAGCAGCAGGGCGATCAGGTTTCATCATATTCCGCTTCCTCCTGACTCAGCCCAGCAGAGACACCCTCCACAAGCTCTAGGAAGTGCAGGGAGAACAGAGAGGCGTTTGTGCTTTGTTCTGTGGGACACAATGAGAGCTGTCTACTCTGCTTAGCTAATCGCAGGTACAAAGTTCAGGAGATTAACGAGTCAGCTGTCATTTCCACTAAGTGAGTTTTTATTAGCGACTCACGTCTGAAAGAAAATACAGGGCACTGTAAGTCACCGTGACCGGCAGCGGTTGAAGAGGGCCAGGTGTGAGGTGGCGTCACTCACTGTGCGGTTGTGAAGGGCAGTTGTGTGTGTGTGTGTGTGTGTGTGTGTGTGTGTGTGTGTGTGTGAGTGTCAGGTGAGACATGTTTAAATGAGGATTTTCACACACATGAGTTTTGACTCCAAAAAAGCGTTTAAAATCCCCAAATCTCATTGCTGGGTAGGAATATGTGGGTAACACAGACTACCCTTAGAAAGGGTTTATAAATGATTTATAATCAGGTTGTCAATTAGGTTGTGGACAGTTTAAAAATCATTATTAAACGGTTATAAACACTTGTCATACAGAGACGCAGGCTTACTATTTGCTTTTTTTTTTAACTTTTTTTTAGGAAAAAGTAAAGGTCTTTAACAAGTTACTGCTATTAAAACCCCAGATCTTGCCAAATAAGATAGTCTGCATCAATTTATGACAACTGTTATCACTTGCTTATGAATGATTTATAAACTGTCTACATCATGTGTAAACCCTTTATAAAGGTAGTCCTTTTGTAAAGTGGCACCAATATGGGGTTAAAAAATGTAGCCGTCAATTTGAGAGGTGGAGAAATAGCTGCAAATTGGCAGCTGACTTCTATATAATGGAAGATATAAACAATAGTTCAATATATACTACCATATAAACAATGAACCATGTATTATGCATTATGAAATAATGAATAGAAGTGGGCTGTTATTATGATATTTTATTACAATTGTGATCAATTTTGTTGCATTATGCAAATTGCATATAGTGGACCACTAAGCGAATGAAATGCATATCTGTATGTGATATAATTACTTGTACCCAGAGTAATTGTAAACATTACAAAGGATCATATTTGTGCTCTGCGAGCAGCTCCTTTGTCTCCACGGTGCACACGCCATATGCATATATGGTGCAGCGTATGTTTTTTGTAGCTCTCTGATTGGCTGTTGCTTGAATCAGTTTTTCAGTGACATTGCTGACCACCCCACACTGTTGTAATTTGTAATAGGGCTGCACGACATGGAAGAGACATGAGTACGGCGATTTTACTCCTATGTACTGTCATTGCAATATCTGTGGTAAAAATTGTCTTATAAGTGTAGCGTAGGTCTGTGTGACTATCCACATTGGTTAATATTCCATCAAATCCTGTGGAACCATGTTTTTATTAAGTATGAAGGCACCTAAGAAACATTAACTTATAAATCCTTAACTTATACGTTTCTAAATCAATGATATGTATATAGTTGACCCTAAACATATATTTGACTCTGAACATCAAAATGTGTAAAATGTCCAAAAACATCATATAGACTGTTGGTTAGGTCTAGAACATATGTTGACATTTATCTTTTTTTGTGATATATTAAGTCGCATAGTGTCCATTGTGGTTTTCTAAGCAAATTACGGATGTTATACAGACCAACTGCACACTTACTTACAGATAGATGTAGGACAGCAATGTGGGAAATGTTGACAATGTTTGTGGTGTTACTTTTCCTTTGCAGTACTGTATGTTTATATTGGTCGTCCTGACCAAACGCTTTTTTAATATGTGAGACAGAAAATCACACAATAAAATGCTGGTATAATAATGATTTAGCTATTAATTGTTCTCATGTCTTATGTTATTGTGACTACTGTCATTATCTCATATTGTTTGGTTTATGATTTTGGATTTGGTTCATTCTTTATTTTCTATGTTCACATTGTTGACATTGGTGGGATACCAATACTTGGATCATGCCATCTTTTACAATCATAGATGCATGTCTATCTTTGACTAATGATCATTTGTGTCTGTTTGTGCTTCCTCCACCAGCACTGAAAGATGGCACAGAGGATCTTGAACTCCACCTGGCCCTTCTCCATGTCCTCAGATCAGCCAAAATTCAAGACTGGGGTCAGCTGCCTCGACCCCACACCAGAAGCACATGTGACTGGCACAGCTGGGAAAAGCAGCGACCTGCATGAGCTGATATTTCAGGTGGAGTTCCTTCAGAATGTCATCTCTCATGGAACTGCCAAGCATGTGGGGACGAGCCCTCTGGGGACAGAGAAGCCGTCCATTATTGCCCAGGCAGAGTGTAAGTAACGTCTTATTTTAATTCAGGGTCACCTTTAATTTACGTTTAAAAGAGTTGTATTTGACTTACAGCAGAAAATATGTGCAGTTATTGCTGACAATCAAAAGACTCAACTGTGCCAAACCTTCGCCCTGTTACAGGTGAATCTCTGGACTCGCAGGAATTCTGTCCCAACAGCAGGTAAAGGCCCGACAGGCTATTAAGAATCATTTAGTAACCTGTGTGCTGTGTTTGTATTCCTCAAGCCCCTCTTGCATTTCTTTTCAGACACAAAAATGTCAGCTACAGTGACCTCAGCACTGTCCTCACCTACAGCCAGGGCTTGCCCTCTCGCCGCCGCCAGAGAAAGAAGCGTCGAAAGAGGCAGAGGCAAGCAGAGAGGGAAGGACAGCAGAGAGATGGAGGGAGTGACAGGCTGACCGGAGTGCCGGAGCAGGACAGTGGAGAGGTGAGACCTGCTCTAGTGGTTATTACCTGGGTTAAATATGAATGCATCTCTACAGGCCAAAAGCTTGGAGCATGTCCAATATGCATGTCTTAGGTTCTGTAGAAGAAAACAAATACAATCCCCTGAATACAAGTTCAGTATCATAATTATAACAAAGAGGCTCAGGAGGAGCTTCAGTGTTCAGGTTCGAAAGGCTCTCAACCAGGACAAAACACTTTTTAACTGTTTATTATTACATAAACTGAACTCTTTTAGACTTCAGCTTTCTTAGTATAATAGACAAATCAGGGGTTCATTTCACTACACGTTGTACTTTTATAACTGTGTATATAATCTTGGAACATTTCGAATCATCAAGCAGCCTCAGGTTACAGTAAAAGTTTATCCTGAATTCCATTGTGTCTGACATGGTGTGCCCCCCTGTTCTTGTTCCAGGTGGGAGAGTGTAGCTACAGCAGCAGCAGCAGATCCTACAGTAGCAGCAGTGCTGTGAGTACAGAGAGCCTGTCGGTCCAGGAGACGGCACGACCGTCTTACTCTTCTCACCCAGACCTCCGCTGCACACCCCTGTGCTGCGAGGGGCGCCTCTGGGGTCTGCTCCAGAACCTGCCGTCCTGCCACAGCTACAGTCAGGAGTGTGTGAGTTCGCAGGAGGCATCCCTGATCAGCGAGACGGACTGCAGCCTGGCCGTACAGGGGCTCCGAAACTATGTCACGCTGGGCGACCGCTCCTACGTCTCAGCATTAGCCAAAGAGGTGGTCAGAGCGGAGAAGGAGCGAGAGGAGGAGGAGTACGGGGAGGAAGACAGGGAGGAATGCGACATAAACGAAGGCATTCTCTTTAAAGAGGTGATTCTGACCTCTTGAGGCTTGTTATTCAGTTATAATTCTTATAAATGATCCTCCACTTGTTTTTTAGTAATCAGTTATCATTTCTATATGTAGTTATTGACAGGGCCTTAGCATTTAAGGATTCAAAGTATACTCCAGAGTTATCTACTGTCAATAGACCGTACTTTCCTTATGTGTAAAAAAAACCAGAAACATGTAATTAGGCTTAGCATCTGCCCACTGATTTCTACAAATTTCCAAATGCCTGGTTTACTGTTAAGACAAAATATACTATCAAGTCCTTATAGAAAAGTCTGTACCATCAGTAGCCACCTTTTATTGCACCCAGTCATTCAAGGTCACGCTCATACAAGTCCATCTCCTCGAATGGGACAAGACGTAAAACACCAAAAGTAAAAGTCACACTTACTTTAAACATATGAAATTATTAGTACAACCTGACAAAATATCGCCGTCAAACATATATCGACTTCTTGCTGCCACCTGATACGACTACATACATGACTGCAGTTAAATCGTCTGTTTTAACCCGTGATGGAATGAGTCACATACAGTAGTCATACTAATACAGAAAGAGAGAGAAAGAAAGAGAGACAGAGAGAGAGAGTGATACATACATTGATAAAAAACAACGCTGGTTAATACAGGCACAAACACATGCATGTTTTGAACAGCTACAAGTTGTCTTTGTGGCTGCTGATTTCCTGTTTTTCAGTGCTCAGAAGTTTCATGTTTACCTCAGTAGCCTAGTTCTGCTTACGGGAGTTTCCTCACACACACACATACACATACACACACACACACGCACACCACACGAACAGATGAACATTTATAGAACCACAAGCCCACAGGCGCCACTTTCCGCTACAAGGACCACTTCAGCTGTAGCATGTTTGTTCTGTGAAATGACACTTTTGAAGAACGCCGTTTTTTGGTACATTTTAGACCCAGCCCAGCTGTAGGATGCTCCTCTTGCGTGTTACTGGGGTCTCTTTCTGCACCTCGCAAACCTCAGAAGTGCATTTGAGTTCAGTGTCATCAGATAATTGCGTAAATCTGATCTGCATCAAGAGTTGTTTAGATAAACAATAATTTCGAGTAAATAATTAAGTAAATAACTTTTTTTAGAGGTTAAATGAAAACGGATCATTAGAATCTACATTCTAAATGAATTGGAATTTATTTTATATGAAGGAATTGGATTTTGAATGATAAACAGGGAATCCATGTCATTTCTTAAGTCATGTACAGACTTTCCACAAGGGGGGGCTGTTAGTGCTCAAATCACCTTTGCATGAAAGCAAACCCACACCAGCAGGATCTCACTAATGCATGTATGCTTTTCTGTCTGTAGGAACTTAAGCCTGAAAACTACGAATACAAGGAGGGGCGGGATTACGAAATCTGTGATTTAATAAACCAAGGTTCATATGGAGACGTCTACAGCGTTAGAGACAAATCCAGCGGCTTCGTGTGTGCTGCCAAAAAGGTACCCGTGAATGATCTGTGTGTGTGTGTTTGCGTTTGTGAGCATTCATGTGTGTCTGGATGTACGTGTATCTAACCATTTTCTCTTGCTTGTGGCTTTTAGGTGCCATTGAAGAGTTTCAGTTGTGAGGAGGTGGGCTCGTGGAGTGCCCTCCGTGTTCCTCATGTAGTGGAACTCTTCGGATTTGTCCGGGAGGGTCCATCCATCATCCTTTTCATGGACCTCAAACCCGGTGAGAACACACACACACACACACGTGCACACACGATCTGGCACCAGACCAGTTCTTCTTTTCCAGTACCAATATCGAAACCTCAGGTTTTGACTGACTTCGATAGTGATTCAGTATTCTCTCTTTCTTTTTATTAATAGCAACAGTGCTTTAACTCAAGCACTTAAAATGCCTGTATAAGAGACTTATTAACAAACTAATCAGACACAGCTATTCTACAGGACAAAGTACATAAACAGACAATAAAGGGGCAGCTTTTAATTCAGATTCATCATGTGGATTATTGATATTTAAACAAACTGATATTTCACATCATCAGACTATTGCACATAAAGAAGTATTATCTGTAGTTCTGATGTTTCACTACAAGCAGTTTAGTCCAATTTCAGGCAAGATTTGTTACTGAATCAGATATTTATTTTGGGTTTTATCTGTATCCTCCCCCGTGACACTGGATATCAAATCTTTTCCATCTTTTCCACCCATTCCCTCATTCATGTATCTCATACTCTAGTCAGGATCGGTTTAACCGGCCGCCGGTTTATCCAGACCTGGGATTCCTCTCCGTGGTGTGTCGTGACTCTTTTCTTTTTTGTTCCACTTTTCTCTCATTCCTCAGGCTCTCTGGGGCAGCTGCTGAAAGAGAGGGGTCGCCTGCCTGAGGACCTCTCGCTGCACTACCTGCGCCAGGTTCTGGGAGCACTGGAGCACCTGCACAAGAGGAGCATCTTACATCTGGACATTAAAGGTAATTTTGAAAATGTGAACATAACGAAGCTGATGATGTAGCACTGCCAGAAGCCAGGTGTGGATGTACAAAAACATTTCAAGTAACCGTAGCCAGTTTTGGAACATCTTAATATGTGAAATATGCTGTTGTGAGTTGTCCGTCTGATTTGCAAGATTTCTGAACTTTTGTTTTGACACAAAGTTTCAAAACTTTGTTTTCGGTTGAGTCACACATTCTTACACAGAGGACGAGTGGAGAAGGTGTGTCTGGTGTTAGACGGCAGGAAAACACTCATATGGGACTTTAATATTTAGCTCTCTAAAATTCAGGATGTTGTTGGTTGATGCTGTTGCCTCCTAGTATGTTTAGGGTTATAGTAAAAAACAATAACAGTGTACCTCTGTTAATCAGTTTAATTTATCTTTTTAAATGAACTCTTTATAAAATCACAATAGTTTTAGTTTTCTAGTATTTTAGAATGTTGTCCTGATAGTTTTTGCTTATCCATTTCCATTTTATATATATATAAGTTTGTGTAAGTCTATATTAGTTTGTGTAGGTCTATATAAGTTTATGTAGGTCTATATTAGTCTGTGTAGGTCTATATAAGTTTATGTAGGTCTATATAAGTTTGTGTTGGTCTATATAAGTTTATGTAGGTCTATATTAGTCTGTGTAGGTCTATAAGTTTATGTAGGTCTATATAAGTTTGTGTTTGTCTATATCAGTTTGTGTTGTTCTGTTTAAGTTTGCGTAGGTCTATATTAGTTTGTGTTGGTCTATATAAGTTTGTGTAGATCTATATTAGTTTATATAGGTCCATGTAATTCATCATTAAAGGCTTATGTAGGTGTTACAGCCTCTGTAAAGTGATAATCATATCTCTTTAAATATATTAGAATGATGAATTATTACGTGAGTCCTGCAGAGATTTTTCCATAAGATGTTAGGATGAAAACAAAATATGTAATTAGAGAATTAGGTAATTTATTCTTCAGCTTGAACAGTTGTTTTGTTCTGTGGCTTGCTGTTTGATTTTATGGCTCTTCTGAGGAATGAGGTGAGGCACAGAGAATGCAGCACCTGTGGTGAGGGAGTGGGGGTGTGTGTGTGTGTGTGAGAGAGAGAGAGCAAGAGAGAGGGAGGGAGGGAGAAAGAGAGACAGAGAGAGTGACTGAGGCCAAGGCTGGGAATTTCCCAGAGTGACTCATGAAACAGAGAGTAAGAGGGGGATGGGGTAGAGAAAAGGGAAAAAAGGTACTGACTGTCAAAAGAAAATGAATGTATAGATATTAGAACCCTGTTGTGAGAACAATAAGAAGAGTTTACTGTGTAATACGAGTAGCAATTCATTTCAAGTGATGTTCAGAAAGAAAATGACATTATAGGAAGACACTCATCAGACTTTGCTGTGGTGCCCTCTGGTGTTCGGTTTGAGTCAAGATGATCACAGATAAGGCATTCAAATTGTAGCTCAAGGCACGATGTAGAAACTGAAAGGACTTTTCTCACTCGTGTCTAGACCTTCCTGGAACAAACCACTGCCCAAACAAGCAAACAGCCTTCTGGGAAGAGCCAGTGTGCCTGGCAGCCGGATCCATTAAAATAATCCTGTAACCGTCTTTGTCTGACCTGCCAGGGCCTGTTTTTTACAGGGTGCTGACCACAAAACAGCAAATATCAACCCTCAGGCGTCGAAAGACATTTCTTTCATGTAGTCTGGCTGTTCATATGTAATTGTAGTTCCCACCATTCAAAAGCAATCACTGTTTCCATTAATATAAAACCATCTTAATGCTTCTAGTAAGGTGCCAATACTCAACTTCTTAGGTTTTAGCTCATTTTAGAAAGATTTTAAACAGATGTGTTTAGAACAGAGCTGTAGGTGATAGTAAAATTACTTGAGGAAGCTATACAACTTCAGGTAGTTAAGATGTAAAGTTCAAAACCATCATACATAAAACCACAAATTGGAAGAGAGGAGAAGAATTCAGATTCCAATGCACTATTATTAAAACTACAATTAAAACAACCATTGTGATAAAAAATACTATTGTGATTTCATTTCCCATCAAAGAGTGGTTTAGAATGACTGTACAAAACAGTTACATAGTGGCATGAAAATGATTAAATGAATGCAAAAATATATAAATATGAATATATAAATATATAAATAGTGAAGTGAATGCCTAAATATACAAGTAAATGAAAAAAATACATGAATGATGTGGCACGTAAATGTGAAGAGCAATCATTTTAATTTTAACAATTTACATGATGACAATTTTGAATAATATCAATTATTGGCCCATGGTTGCTATGAATAGATAATAATAGAAAACTTTTGTCCTCTCTACCCAAAAAAAGAACATCTTAAATACCTTCTAATGTTTACTTTGTAGGACTGCATTTACTTATTATTGAATAAAAAGCAGTCATTAAAATGACAAGTGGTTCCAGAGTTCTTGCCTTGTATCTTATGTCATATTGATCACAATTTTAAATATTTGATCATTACTGGTCACAATTTTAAATGATGTCTACTTTATAGTTCGGCAAATTTATTAGCGAATATAAAACAGCAGCCGTTAAAATTCCTGGTTGAAGACTTACTGCCATAAAACCTATGGCGTATTACATCATGCCGCAGCTCTGAAAGTTTAATTTGCATATGTGGATTTCTTTTCAGCGGACAATGTGCTTCTGTCTGAAGATGGGAAGGACACATTTATATGTGACTTTGGAGAATCAGAACGATTAGACCAGCATGGCTTCAGTCCTTATAAAGGTAAACACTGGTAACAGACCCTCAAACATCACTGTGGAAATTAGAGTCTTGCTGGACACTGAATTTCTATGTGTTTGTGTGTGAAGTTCTAAAGGGCACTGAGACACACATGGCTCCGGAGGTGGCGCGGGGAGGGAAGCGCTGTGCCAAGGCGGATGTGTGGAGCAGCTGCTGCATGTTTCTGCACATGCTGAATGGCTGCCACCCCTGGACCCGCTACTACTCCCGCCCCCTCTACCTCAAGGTAATCGAGACCAGAATCAGAATCAGAACATTGTCTCCAGACACACAGAGACACAAAGACAAGAACAATATAGAATAGAATGTATAAATAAACAAAAACTCAGCAGGAAACTGCTATTATGAAATACACTATGCTATATACACAAATGCAGGGTGTAAATATGATAGATAAATAATTTACAGTTAAGTGAATAGTGGTTATCAGTGTAATTGCACATACTAGAGATCAGTAGTAGATTAGTAATACTGACATAAGTAGTGATATTTCAGACAATTGTAAAGGTCAGGGGGTTTATGTGGCTGGACGACCGGTAGGGGTCGTCCTTAGTATTTGTTTATTTGTGTGGGTTTTTTGGGGTTAAAGCTGGGGCTTTAAGGAGAGGATACGTCTCAGCTGTTTTGTGTTTTATATTAAGTACTTGTGTTTTGTTATTGTTAGGAATGTGTTGTAGGAGTTGTATTTAAGTTTAGTTTAGGTGGGACTAAGTTGTCGGTCCACCATTACACTACCGTTGCAATACCATTACGATAGGTGTGAGAGTGCTTCTTGTTGTTCCTTTGTTTTAAAAAGTTTATGTTGGCCCTTGGTGCCTGTTTTTGTTCTAGTCTTTAAAAAATAAAGTTGAACACAAAAAATGAAAGCCTGCCTGACTGCCTGCTCTCAATGGCAAAGAGAGGGGAAACGTAACACCATTGTTAGATTAGCAGGTGCAACAGAAAGTATTTTGGCAAAAAACATTATGAGAATTTGCAATTGTATTCACTTTCTATATCACACTAATTTAATCAGTTTCAGAAATTGCCAATTCAGCCAAGTTTTCAAATTTGCTTCTTTAGTTTTGCACTGGATCTGCAAGGCTAATGTGCCTATATTTTACACTGGGTCTTCAGCAGTGAACATACCATTTTTATATATACTACTGAGACATATAGAGTCAGTAAAGAGAAGACAAGTCTGTATGTAAGTATTTTATATTTGAATGGTTTGATAATCATTATTAGCTTTCATTACTTGTTGGCTACATTAGCCTTATAGCTCCAGTGCACAGCGCACCCAGGGTCAATGGGTGCAAGGCAGGGATTCACCTTGGGCGGGGTGCCAACCCACCGCAGGGCACACACACACACCATTCACTCAAATCTCACACACCAAACATCTTACCTTGGCTTATCAGCTACATTTAGGGAAAGAGGGAAACTGAAGAACTGGAGCAGATAATAAAAATAATTTGGATGTAGTCGTATTATAGTGGTCTCTGTGAATCATTTGTCTCAGTGACTCAGTCTCTTTGTTGCTGCAGATTGCTGAAAAGCCGCCACCACTGAGGGAGATCCCACCTGACTGCAACCCTTGTACGGCTGATGTCATTAAGCGGGCGCTGCAGAAAGATCCGAGCCTAAGAGCCTCAGCCAAGGAACTCAGGGCTCAAACAGCCAAGGCTCTTAAAGAATGTGAGCATATTTGTGCATCTGCATACTGTTATATGAAGTGCGTGAATGCGTATGTGTCATTCCATATCACTCCAGCAGGGTCACTTGACCCGCCAAATCAACATTTAACTTGAAATGGATTGGAAATGATGTAAATATAAGTATTTTAAATACATTTTTATATGTATAATACTTTTCAAAAGTCTAGGGGACCGATGCAAATTGTTTTAAGCCATTTTTATCAGCAGTGGGTTTCTTTCTGGCAGCAAAAACAGTGAAAAGCGAACATTAGAACACATGCAAAAAAAGAAGAAAGCCAGAAAAAGTATCAAGAATTCTTTCTTTTCTTAAACATAGTATATTTTGCAAACTGGTTAGAAGAACACAGGTTTGGTCCTGGATTTCTGCTCTATTCCTCCAGTTTATAAAGTTCCGTGGCCAAAACAGCTCATTTAAACTAAAAGAGCTACAAGTAATATTTTCCTAAAATAGGAGGAAAGATGTCTGGAAATGGTGAAAACTTTGTCATGCGTAAAACAACAATTTACTGTTTTAATGTTATTTGTATTTGTTGTAATATTAGTCTTTTAACTCTAATCTAAAACGACTACCCAATAGTAAACAGTTTTAAATGTATAATTTTCTCAGGTGCCTAAGACTTTTGCACAGTAATTTATGTGTTCAGCTCACTATAAATGTTTCATTTTAGCCCCCCCAAGACAAAAAGTTTAACCACTTGTTTTTTTTTTCACTGATCGTTTGTCTGTGTCTCTACAGTGGGAGGTCTTCGTAGTCCTGCTAAGGGAGGAGCCTATCAGAAGCCAGTAGAGAAGCCAAAGAGGCATGACCCCGCCCCTTTCTCCCATAGCTCTGTGGAGCAGTGGATGGGCCCAGGGCAGGAGATGAGAGAGGGGTCTGGAGCGAGGATGGGGCCAGGGCACATGAGCACCAGTCAGGGAGAACTGGAAGAGTTAGAGGAGGAAGAGAAGGATGAAGAGGAGGAGGTGAAGAAGGAGGACATTAAGAGAAATGATGGATGTCCTCCTCCATCTTCAGCACTCTACGTCCACCCTCCGTCCCCTGAGCCCAACGAACTCACCGATCAGGAGCTCCAGCTCCGTAAACTTGAGAGGGGTCAGTATCTGTAGTGCATAACTATTAGCGGGGTTGCAACTATTATTTCTATCTTCAATTAACCTCTTAAATGCCCCTAGAAACCCAGATTAAAAAAAAAATAAACGATGTAAACCAGTTTGTTCTCTTACACACTCGCCGTTGGCTGATCTGTTGTTCTGCCCTCTCCGGACCCCCTCCTCTGCTGTTTTTTTTCCTGAAAGTTCTCTTATGTTCAAAGATCCTTTGTTTTGTCTGTTTGTTTAAAAGACCTAAAGTAACAGAAATTTGGGCTTCTTTTTTTTTTATTTGCATGTGACATAATTTTTTAAAACCCCGGAAGCAGTTATTATTATTATTATTATTATTATAATTATTATTATTATTATTATTTAAAATTACAATAACTGGTTCTGTGTGGCACAGGAACTTTTAAGATGGAATGTATACAACACATGTAGTCATGGGTAACTTTAAAGACTTGGTCAGAGCGTCTCTCCGTAATAATAACTAGTTTTCATAGTTTTCCATTTGATTATGAAATAATACACGTTAGGATGCAATAAGCTTGAAAATTTATGTTCAATAAGCTTGAATGTTATTTGATAAACTGATTAACCTAAATGATTGAACTTTGAATCAACTTTACTTGAATGATTAACTCTGCCCCACAAAAAATATCTTGTTATGCAATAAAACATCGTAAGCTTGATCGCCCCCTACACTTCCAGTAGCGTATTGCAGTTTGTCACATGACATGTGATATAAATTGTGATAATAATATGATGGTGATACATTACTTTGTGTTCAACATCAATCTTAATTACATTTATAATGCCAGGAGCAGAAAAATTTCACGTAATCTTCGACTAATAGTTGCAGCCTTACTGTTTCTTTGGTCACTCTTTCTGCAAACTATGTCTTTACTTTTCTCAGATACAGTCTTTGTACGTATATTTGCGCTGTATATTTGTGTCCCATGAGACTGAAAGTCTGCTCTGTTTTCCCATGTGTAGATTTCTTCCTGAGCAGCCTGTCTCAGCCTCACTCTGCTGAACTACAGGAGCAGCTCCTCTCCTGCCTGGGCAGTGACTGCCTCTCCACCAGAGAGCTGTGGGACAAGAAGGTAAAGGCGCATTCATCTGTCAGTGCCGCGTTCACGTGGAATAAGGATATGCAGACACGTTTCTCTGAGCTTATATGCATCTCGGCAATCTTCCGTCAGATCAGATTACTCAGAATAAGCGAATGTCAGTAAGACGTAGGTTCACTGGGTGTTCAGGTTATTCTACATGTTTTGTTGTCCACAGCTGCTGCCAGAAAACAGTAGGAGGCTTTCAAA
Organism: Brachypetersius gabonensis; assembly: GCA_037577145.1. Taxonomy (NCBI): domain Eukaryota; kingdom Metazoa; phylum Chordata; class Actinopteri; order Characiformes; family Alestidae; genus Brachypetersius; species Brachypetersius gabonensis. Next base: position 42,011 of record JBBJLR010078905.1, read on the forward strand.
ATAGTCCATCATTTCCTGTAGGTCCTACACTGTTAAAGGTCACAATATATGATTTGGTAAAGAGTGATAATTGCGAGAGTAACTGTGCTTCCGCGTACTGTATTTTACATTCTGCTGACCGCAGTAAACAACTTCTAATACTTCTCCATTCCCTGTGACTGGAAATTCTCCACTTCCTCAAACCCTCAAAGCCCTGTGTTTACTGTTTTTAGTAGCCATAGCTAAAGATTGTATAATTTGTGAACGTGTCAGGATCTCTGACTGCATGTTTTCTCTCTCTGCCAGGATTCGGGGCGCTGGTCGGTTGGACCTGGTGATGACCTCAGTTCAGGGGTGTTCTCTTACAACAGCCAGTCAGATGGTCAGAGCTTCAGTATGGACTGGCTGGTTCCAGCCCATCAGCCCCCACCCCGCTGCTTTGAGGGTGAGTAATAAATACTCTGACCAGCTACCACATATTTATTTCGAGAAATCAGTCCAGGGGGTTCCCAACAGAGATGGGGACACGGGTCTGAGACTCGGACTCAAGTCGCACTTAAGTCGCACAAACAAAGACTTGTGACTTGACTTTAGACCTGCCCTTAATGACTCGAGACTTCACTCGGACTCAGGTGCTGTCACTCGTGAGTCAAAACTCATAAACAATGTTCATTTCATGGAATTATTTATTTATATCCCGCACTCTTTCCAACGACCTGAAAACCGCTCACCTCACCCTGGTGTCCCATTACTTTTGTCTGAGGTGAACGATTTTCAGCTAATAACGGTTTTCAAGAGGTCGTTGGAAAGGGGTCACGGAGCCCCATCTAACTGTGGAGTTTCACATTTAGAGTGAAGATATATTTTTCATTATTTAATATTTAGATTTAAGATCATTTAAGGCCAATCCTCCGTGTTGGTGAGGGCATTTCACAGTACACAGCCCCGCCCCCTGCTAAGCAACAGCCAATTGCAATCATGGGGCATGGCCAATTAGCATATCTTCTAAACGTTCACTTAAAGACTTGAGACTTGACTTGGACTTGGTAAAAATGACTTGTGAACATCTCTGGTTCCCAATCCTGGTCTTGAGACCCCCTCACTGTGCACAAGTTTGTGCTTCCCCCTCATCTACTATACCTGATTCGGCACATTTACTAATTCCCAAGTGCTGGGTCAGGTGTTGTGTTTAATCACATTAAATTGGACAATATTTAGTAAACTCAGGTCTATTTCGGAGTACAATTTCTACTTATTGGCTGCTTACGTTTTATTAGCATTTTTCATAAACAATATGCAAAATAAGTCATGAGACCAAATCTTTTATCTGTATGAACATGTGCCTGTTTGAAACATCCAGAGATAAATTAGTGATAAAAAATCATGATCATAGACATAATAGCATTTCATTGTAATGATAATCATAGATATAATGATTATGATCATGTAATCAGAGATAACCAAGCCACTGGAGGCGCACAAGCCAGTGTATTATATACTCTATAATCATAGATATAATAGCACTTTATTATAATTATATACACCGTTTTAATAAAACGAGAAAACAATGAAAATAAAAAAGATGGCAGGTTTATGAAGCATGTATGAACATATACTGAAGTGTTCTGTTTGTCTCTGCAGGGGTGGACGTTTGTATCAGAGATTTTAACGGCCGCTGCTTCCATATACGCGAAACGCCCCGAGTGAAAGTGGGGCACATTGCTGTGGGAATCAGTGATCAGGTAAGGAGAGCGGAGGGACGTTAAATGAATGATTTCCGGTGTATTGTGTTTGAATATATGTGTTTACTGATGTTTGTTCTTGTCTCCTGCAGATATCAGAGGGCGTGTTCAGTCTGCAGAGTGAAGATGGGTCTCTGGTGCCCCACGACAAGGAGGTGCAGGAAACGGGGCTTTTCCTGCGCTGTGTCCCCGCCCCCGACTGTGGCCATGCCCCTTGCTGCAAGCGGGCTCCAGCCTGCAGACACACCTCCTGCTGCAAAACGGCGTGGAGCTGGAGAATCCGGGACGGGGTGCTGGAGACCAGGGACTGATCCCTCCACATCCACTGATGTTGCATAATCATTTTTTTCATTACTGTCGAAATCTGGGCCATTGTGTGTCTTATGAAGGCATGCCTTCAATTTTGTATGGCAATACACTGTTTAACATAAAGGAACCCAATAGGCATCTTCAGGGCAATACTGGGAACCAGGAACGATCCGGGAGGGCCAGAGAGCAGCACAGTTTAGTGATTTCCCTGTTCAAACAAACATGGTTCGACTAAACTTAATTGTCAGATTTAGTGAGTGTGTTTGAAGAGGGCATCTATCGAACTGTGCCAGTCGCTGACCCTCCAGGGCAACCTGGCCATAGAAGAACATATTTTTTTTACGTGAAGGATCTTTACAAATGTTTTATCCTACAGCTGTACATCCGAGTCAAGAGCCAATAAGGAACCTTTATTTTTAAAAGTGTCGTAAAGATTTAAGAAAAGTTCAATCTTAAGGACACTTTTAAAAATAAGAAAAGTTAAGATTTGCATTTTCCCTTCACTCTAAATATAGCCGAAGTCAAAACCCATTTCATTTTTTACAGAAGCTACACAGCTGTTTATATAGTGAATAGCATCGTGCAAACAGCATGAACTTGAATAGAAATGCTTATGTGAGCACTTTTGTCTATTTCGGGCTGATCCACCACATTTGGGGTGAAGGGAATTTTTTTTTGACTGTCGCTTTAATTGTCTCTCCGTTTCTGCAGGATTTTTTTACGTCTGCTCTCCTGCGACTTGTGTGTTTTGAAACAAATGTTAAGCAGCAAAAGTTGTGCATTGTGTTGCAAAGAGATTTTAATGTTGATAATGTTGCCCTGGTTACAAATTCTCGTGCGTCTGTATTGTTTTAAAGGCATGTCTCATTCAGCACACCTGTCAGTCAATCCCAGTAATTGCAGACGGCACAGAGCCTCAGAGTCATTTCCAGTTTACCATGTTGTAGCTGAATCATAGCTACACACATTTACTTCTATGGGAACAATGTGTACGACTGTGAGAGTAAACCCTGTGATTGTATACCATTTCCCAGCTGTCTGAATCATTGCAGGCTAAGGTCAGTGGCTTTGTAAATATATTTCAGGACTAAACAGGAACACTGCCCACAATATCTGTTGAATAATGACTGTTCTTAGCTGACATTACAGAAACGCACAACTACTCAAATCTACTGAAACACAGGATTTCTTTAGAACTAGATTTGGTGTGATTTCCCTGCAACTGGCGTGAATCATCTTGAACGCAGGTTTATTCGAAATGCTGAATAATCTGGCTTTAAAAAGCTTCAATTCACATGAATGAAGTTAAAACAAATTTGTTTAATTTAATTAAGTTTGATGTAATGTGTTCACATATAGACTTTTATTCGGCAGAGACGTTAGGAGTACATTAAATCTGCCTACTTTTTAAATGATAAACTATAAAAAGGTCATTTCTATATGTAAGGGATTAAATGAGGCAGAAAAAAATATTTGTGTAAAATGAATCAAGTTGTTTTTATATCAAAACATGCAGAAGTGTGCTCTCCATACAGGATTAACACGTGTTCCATTTTATATTTTTTATATGGCATTGCAGTAAACATCACAGAAGGTGATATATTTATGACTATATATGTATTTACTGTACTGTTTACTCTTATTTCTGACTAACATTTAAATGTAAAGTGTTAATTTGGCATAAGTGAACACACCACAGCACACAGTAGTGGAGAGTAATGGCTCGTATTAAACAAGAACACTGATCTTAGCTCAGTTCATACACTATTATTCCATGCAGTGTAAAAGATGTAAACTGAGATCAGCGTTTTTGATGAAAAGTGAAAAATATGAACCAACCATGTTCCTTGGAATCCAATACATAGTAAAATGTGGCTAAACATACTGAACACAGCACTTGAAAAGTAGCCCGCATTTGACAAGAGTGTAAACAGCTTGCCTTATTAAGTGTATGGATTTAACCGTGAAAACTTTGTACAAAAAAAAAAGAATCCCTTTCTCGCTGTGATGGGTGCGACTTCCACAATCATTCCTTCACCATCCCAATTCATTGAAATCCATAAAAACATTTTATTTCTTATAATGACTTACAAAACAAACGGATGGGCTCACAGCAAGAAAAAAACAGCATGAGGGCATGAGGTTTCAGAGAAATTCATACATTTATACAAAGATTTAGAAAAAGATGAAAAAGTGGAGACCGTATCAAAGAGATTCCGCAGTAAAAAGGCCAAGGCACTGTCAACATAAAAAGAAATTAAAAAAAATGAAAAAAGGTATTGTATCCAAACAAACAAACAAGGGAAAGATGTATAAAAAGTGTGATTGTAGATGACTGTGGTTTTGATTAACCATGAAAAAAGGTACAGTACTGAGGAGACCACCCTGAAGAGACAAAGTTATGTGATACCAGACTGTGTCTATGAACGTGAGCGTGCATTGTCTTAAAGGGGAGGGGGGGGTTGCAGCACACTGGAATATCAAGAATAGATGTGTTTATTTCCAGACTACACCTATGGCTGTAAAAAAAGTGTGTCTATACAGAATTCCCGAAATCTTTGCTGAGCCCCTCGGGGCACATTTATGACTTATTCCAGCTCCAAACACACGTGAGTCACGTAATCAAGGGCTGAATCCTCATTAATGGGCTCACGGCGAAAGCTTGCACCATCAGAAATATAAGAGAAGATTATCAGACTGCTACACCTCTTCTCGCTGCAAACACCCCGTAGTGGCTTGAAATGCGATGTAAATGTCCATCACCAAAAAAGCACAATCACGTCCACACACACACACACACACACACACACCTCCAGACACACTAATCAGAAAGAGGATTCGAACGTCAGGATGAATAAGAGCAGACTATGAATGCAGGAGGAAGAGAGAGAAAGAACGAGGGAGACAATATAGTACCTCCTGAGCCTACTGCTAACAAATCTAGAAATTAAGAAACCGAAGAAAAAAAAATAACAAGAACAATAAACATTGAGGTAAAATATGACATTTAAGCACTTAGCAAAGAGTAAATGAACTTAATTCGTCCTCAAGTATGTGCAATTTCTATGCATTGAAAGAGGGGAGTGATTCAAGTAGGCATGCAGAAATGTCTGAAATCCTTCAAACAGCTAATCTACGCATTATAGGCTTCATGTGCCATGAAAACAAAAAAATAAATAACTTAAAAATAAGCCCCATCCAGGCTCTTGCACGTCCCTCGGTCTGTCTCTCGCTTTCCTTTTTCAGTGCATGTGTTACTGAGGTTTGCGTATGTGTGTGTGTGTGTGTGTGTGTGAGAAAGGGAATAGGCTCAAAGAGTCAGATGAGCAATTGTGTAGAGGAGCAATTAAACATTATGCCTAGCCCTCTCTTTCCTCTTCCCTCTTCCTCTCTCTCTTTTCTATAGGAGCGTATCCTCGTCCACCCTCTTCGTCCAATCTATCTCCCTTTGCATGCCATGGTCTCTGTCTCTCTTTCCCCCCTCATCTCTCTGTTCCCTTTATCAACTGTCTCTCTGTCCCCCTCTCTCTCTGTGTATTAACTCCTTTCTTTTACGCGCTCGCTGCTCTTCACATCTTGCGCATGACCAGCACAGTCGTGAGAACTCCAGCCAGAAACACACCCACAGTCTGCCAGGTTGGTGTTCCGAAGTAGGACCGGATTCCCTCCTGAGTAGAGAGAGAGAGAGAGAGAGAGAGAGAGAGAGAGAGAGAGAGAGAGAGAGAGAGAGAGAGAGAGAGAGAGAG
>JBBJLR010078985.1:0-10732 GCA_037577145.1 Brachypetersius gabonensis
TATATATATCTCCAGGTCTTCAGGATAACATGCATCAAGACTAAAATAATGATGGCCGGATGGGCAGTTGTTCTTGCTATGTCCAATCTAAAAAAATTGAGTCGATCAATAGAATAACCATAACAAATACCTCAAACAAATTTAATAATTAATAATTCTGAAAATTTGGAGTGTGTCTTCACAATTTGGTGACGATGTTGACCTGTAGTGTTCATTATTGTTTCATATCTTCAGCCTAATTTCATCTCTAGTGTATAAACAAGGTTGTTAAAAGTAGATATGGTGCAAAATGCTTCGTTCTACAGAAACTTCACGAAATGTTCTCAGTGGTGGTGTCTGGAACCCGGCGTCTACCTTCGTCTGTGCATGATGCATGAAAAAAAGTGACCATGGTTTTTGGTTTAGGCCTTTTTTGTTCCTTTAAAGCCCATTCCTTGTATAGACATACATCCAGGGCATTGTGAGGCAAAATAGAAACTGATTTAGTTCAGATTTACTACTTTTTATCATCAACATTCCATATAAACACTCAGAAGACATGTGTAGGTTCACTGGGGGTCAACAAGACCCCCGGTTAAATGAAATGGTAAATAAAATGGCTATATCAGTGTTGGAGATGCCTGGTTCCATTCACAGCCACTGTAAAGAAAGGTAAGCTTCTAAAATGCACCCTTTTCACAAATCACTTTCAATAACTGTAATTATGCTGAAAATTAAACAAAATTCTTCAGTCTTGGTCCTGAAGTAAATCAGTATCAAACTACATGTACAATAGCAAAAAACATCTTCGGTTTATTACTAGTGTTAGTCTGTGTAGAAAGAAAGCATTAAACTAATTGCACTAATAGTCTAACAAAATAAACCCAAACGTTTTTTTTAAAGTCATACTTACAGTCAATCAATTACTGGTTGGGTTGTCAGTCACGCTTAAACAGGATTTATGAAAGCTGACACATGTATTCCAAGGTGTCTCAGTATGGCAGTGAGGTCTTTGGCACCCTGCAGAGGACTTTGAGCGGCTCACTGACGTTGAGCATTTACTGACAGGGAAAGCTCAAGTCGTCTTTGATAACAGAGTTTGAAGAAATTACAGAAGACTCGCCATCTGACCTCATTTCTGCTGGGCTGGAAGTGTCATTATGTTGGAAGACCACCTACACTGTAGGCTGTTTGAATGATTAAAATAAAAACCTTTTGCTTCCTTTTTGCTCCACCCATTCTTACATAATTTTGTACTGAAACAAACTTTATAAAAGCTTGGGAAAGAACCACTAAGAAGACCCAGGCCTCAAAAGGAGAACCTCACTAAAAGTATGATTAACCATCACCTAAAGGTATGTGAGAGGAAAAAAGAGAACCTCCATTAGAGCATGAAGAACTATTAGCAGGAGAATCTAAACCTCAACAGAAATACCAACCAAAAATATATACCAAACCTCAAAAAGAGAACCTCCCTAAGAGCATGAGGAAGACCCACTGAGAGGAACCATGTGACTCACATGTGCAAGAATCATTATGAAGTTAGCAGTTTATTTGTAGCTGTCCAAAATGAAACTGCACCACTTAAGCAGCACCAAGCAAAAAAAATTACCATCACATCTTCTCTAAGTGTCCAAGCAAATCCACCATTAAACCCCCAGCTTCAACTATTCAAGGCCCCAGGCCTTCCTTCTCCAGCTCAGGAGGGACTCCATCAGCAGTCAAAAAGCTTGAACAGGATAATAACTAGGAGTCAGGAGACCAAGAAATTTAAGCAGATAAAAAAATGCCTCATTCCCATTAGCGAGTTGAGAAAGGTTTTGCGAAGGGGTGATGGGGCTTCAAAACTTACTTTGTCAAAATTTTTAGGGCCCTCAGAAGTATCAAAGAAATGAAGAGTATGAAGTATATAGTATAAAGACTTCTCCAAATCACAACATCAACAGGACTGTGTCGCAAGACAGCTTGACACAAAGTTGTTTCCACTGCTGGAAAAAAGCTCTGCTTCCATGATTACAAATTTCCATGAGGAAATCTAATGATTAGGGCAGGAGTGGAGGATCATAAATAGCGATAAGTTTCCACAAACTGCAAGACATATTTGACACTTACTGGGTCAAGTCCAGGATTTCGAAATCAATGTAGCACTAAAGCAGGGCTAATACGGTCCAACTTGCATACTAAGGCTCTACCACCACTGCTGCACTGAGGACTAATGAGGGACATCTAGCCTCCTGATCAAATCAAGAGGTGATCCAAACAGAGGAGGGAAAGTATTTAAGTAACTATCAGCAACAACCTGGACTATTCATTTCGTTAAAAAAAAAAAAAAGAATAAAAAAAAGAAAGGGATACATGTCAATTTGGGTGTTTTTTGTGGAAAACTGTCTGAAAAGCTGGCGCATCAGTATGCTGAGAAACATGCTGTTGGTTCCAGATATAATACAATTTACGCTTCGTGCAACGTGACCGGTCACTTAACTAAAGGTAGACGGCCCACAAGGTGGACTGCACACGTTGGTCACTTTTGCTTTGGTAGTTGGAGTCTTAAGCTTATGCTGTTTGATTCAAAGAACAAAAAAAAAAAAAAAAGACAGGTAAAGTTTTTCTATTCGTGTCTCTTCAGTGCAGCTTGGTTTCTGTCCTGAACCTCAAATCTGTTCTGGAAATACTATCAAATTTCTCTTATAATAATGCCTTACAGGACTTCTGTTAGGTTTTTTCCGTTTTATTATTATTACTTCACTATTTTTGGTAATCGTTGTGGGCCTCTTCAAAGACTGGACCTTGAGAAACCACTCTAATCCACACCTTTGAGCCAATTTAAAATACTAGTATATAAACAAGAGATAGAGAAGAGATAAGCGGAAATTCTTAGCAGGAGACAACATTTATTTAAAATAAATTTAGGTAACAACTATAAACCAGTCACAGAAGAAAAAAAAATATTGACGAAGCTGCAGGCGTCGCTAAAGGCTCTACTTCCAGAGCTTCTTGATGGACATGTTCTTCTCGCTGTCTTTCTGCATCACCTGTTGATAAACAGTTATATTTTTGTTACTCAACTGACCCTTCCACCATCCACCTTATAGTTCCACCATAAAGATGTACAATTAGACAACAGTCTAGGTGCATAATACTAGACCCCTTCTACCCAACTTATCCACCACCCAGGAATATCAGAAACTAAAAACTAGTCTAAAATAGCTTATAAAGTGCATCAGTTACAATTAAAGTTGACCAAGTATATGTTTAAGAATAAAACCCAGTAAATTAACATTAAAATACCACCTGTTCAGTCAAAGGGGCCTTCTCTCAGAACTCTGGAATAAAGGATTACCCAAAGCAAATTTCAGTCCTACATACCTTCGCAACGGCCATCTCAAAGTCCTCCTGGGTGACATGCACTCTCCTCTCTCGCAGGGCGTACATCCCAGCCTCTGTGCAGACACCCTATGCAACAGAAGTAAGCAATTAAATATCCAGATATACAAAATGTTGGTTCACCTTGTGGATAAAATGCTCAAAAACTATTAAAGCACTACTATGGAGCTTTTATGAAATGAGCAATAGTGCTAAAATAACTGTGTGATGTATTATTCTGCCTTACAGCGAACCCTTCACCATGAAGGAGTTACAAAAAATACACTTTTGGCCAAAAACTTTTAAAACATGTCAAAAGGTCCAATATCAGACAGTACAGTCACATATTAGTGTAGTAATTTTATAAGAGTGAACTTTTGCCACCGTCTTGCCACTATGGGGAGCAGGGCCTTCAGCTGCTCTGCTCCTCGGCTTTGGAATTCTCTACCTCCTGACATAAACATCACTTCTCTTCCTCTTTTTAAATCTAGGCTCAAAACTCACCTGTTCAAAATATCTTATTCAACATAATCTCCTCCACTCTGTTTTATTCTTTTGGATTGTTTTATGTAGATTCTGTAAATTGTCTGCTCTTATGCTTGTTCTTTTTATCATTCTGTCATATACAGTGTCCTTAAGTGTTTTGAAAGGCGCTTTTCAAATAAAATTTATTATTATTATTTTAGAGGCATTAAACTCAGAAGTTCCTACAAAATGGAGCACACCACTCTGTTTAGATCTTTAGTAAACATCCATTTTGTTTTATATTTTTCAAATTTACTTACTAGAAAAGTAACCCATGGCTTTAAACTAAAGGTCAAGCTACCCTACCTTAACCTCAGCGCCTGAAGCCCCTGGCATCAGCTCTGCAATTTTCCGTAGGTTTATTCCACGCGTCAGGTTCATCTTCCGTGAATGGATCTTCAGAATGTCCAAACGGGCCTGGGAAGAGAGGGACCATGAGATCTTTAGCAGATTGTCACTTTTTTGGACAAATTTCGGTCAGTGTTTCTGCAACTGACCTCTTCATTAGGAGGGGGGAACTCGATCTTCCTGTCGATACGGCCGGGTCTGAGCAGAGCGGAGTCCAGAATGTCAATCCGGTTAGTGGCCATGATGACCTGATGATGGATCGATTGAGATTTACTCTTACTGAGTAACGTGCAGAATGACAAAAAGGACCATACAGGATTTCACAATGATTGGGAAAATTATGAAACATTGAGAATGAGAAATTAAAACACTATTTAAAAAGTGGATGAAATTTAAAGGCAGATACCCCATAGTTAATAGATCGTTAAGGAATATGTGTGTTTATTATGTATTTAAGAACACTAATAAACTTTTTAAAAAGCTGTGTTTACCTTTATATAATGAGTTATTGATTCATCAATATGACCAGTCATTCCAAACTTTAGTGGCATTGTAACTTCATATAAACAATATACAACAGAAAATAACCCTAATAATTCCACTTAGTTCAAAGAAACTACTGCAGAATTATTCCATATTTACTGTGAGATTTTAGTGCATCCTAGTTTAAATCCATGCACTAGACCAGCCAGCCAAGCTGGCAGTTCTTGTTCAGTGCAAAACAGAACACAGTTTGAGTCATGAAATACAAAGCACAAATCAGGCACACCTTGATGTTTTTGGTGGCCTCAAAGCCATCCAGCTGGTTAAGGAGCTCCAGCATGGTCCTCTGCACCTCACTGTCTCCGCCGGAGCCTCCCTCAAGCCGGGAAGAGCCGATCGAGTCGATCTCGTCCATGAAGATGATGGAGGGCGCATGCTCACGGGCCATGACGAACAGCTCCCGCACCATACGGGCACCTGAAACCCCAGCAAGTTAAGAACGAGTTGTGACACACAGAGATAAGGCAAGCTATGGTCACTTTAAGCAATACTATAGACCTTGGTATAATCTGTTCTTGTTCAAGTTTTACATACAGATTAATAGACATTTTAAAGACTTTCTGGCTGAATCTTAATATAAAGGGCATGGGTATAAATGATGATGCATGACTGTACCTTACGTATGTGTCAATTCCCTTTGTCTCAAGAGAAGAGCAATCATAGTCCTGGAGTACTACTGTATAGTTAAGCATGTTCCTTCTCTAATATATCCAGATCAACTCAAGAAGGCTTCATAATTAGCAGGTGAGATCTGAGACCCGAGGCAGACTGTGCTCTATGGTGTTGATGAAGCAAGTCTACAGCATACCTTCGCCAATAAACTTCTGCACCAGTTCAGAGCCGGAGACTCTAATGAAGGTGCAGTCTGTGTGGTGAGCCACAGCTCGGGCCAGCAGTGTCTTCCCGGTGCCAGGAGGTCCATACAACAGCACCCCCTACAGGCAGAGGAAGAACAAGGCTTTTTACTTCTACACTGAACTGCCTGATATGCAGATAAAGTCAGAGAGAAATAAATAAATAGATATATTTATATCTATACACACAGTAACCCCACAGTTTTACGCGGCTCAGAAGTCGCAGATTCAGTCTCCTGAGAACTGAACTGATAGTTTTACGCAGAATTCTCCACAATAACGTGGAAACTACAAATATTCTCCGCAATTCTTTTTTGCTTTTTTCATGGCAATATGTTTTTACGCATTTTAGTTCTAAATTATTAAAACTACATGATCTATGAATAAAAAGTAATCCAAATATAAATTCAGCTAAATTTCCAGTTATTGGCTGTTGCCCTCCTGATCTCCTCGGTGCACTGGACGGCCATTCTGGACATTCCAGAACGCACAGATTGCCAGTCTGCCCCTGTATAAATTTTTGTTAAGGGTAATGTACTAAGCCGAATTTAAAATTAAACTAAAGTGTTTCGAATTCAGTCATTTTTTCTTAAAACCGAATTAATTGGTGGGAAAACCCCCAGCAAATTCATGGAAACAGCAGATATCCTGCACAATATTTTATTTCGAGGCAATACATAATTCTTGTATTTTAAGGCTACATTATTAAGAAAAATATAATTTACTAATTTTGTAACAAAGTCAGCTACTGTTCCATGTAAAATATAATTGTATAAATGTTTACTGCCCAAAGACAACAAAGAAAGCTGCCTTGGGATGGTTAATAATTAGTGGTGGGCCGTTATCAGCATTAACACGCTGTGTTAACGTGAGACTCTTATCAGGCGATACAAAAAATATCGCCATTAATCTATTCACAAAGTTGGGTTGGGAGCTGGGTCAATACTACGCAAGCTATGATGACTTTCACCTTGATATTTTAACCTTTGAAACAGGGACGTCACTAAGACGGAAAGACAAGGGGGGCTTAGCCTTAGCCCCCAGGGCTGTAGGAAGGAATTCGCGTGTATAGAGGGCTGAATACTTTTCACTAAACCTTTCCTTTCACTTAAGGAAACATTTAAAGTTAAGCAGTGAACAGTTATTGACACTCATAGTATTGTTCTGTTAAACTGAGTACGAACAGCACTACCAGAGAAATATTACTGAACGGGCTCCGGTTGCTACTCACTAACAAGCAGTGCCGTGTAGCTTTGCCTGGGTCCTAATACCCGCCTGCTACCTACAGCAGCTTCAACAGCCAGGACATCATTTACCTTCAATGATGATAGCTAGACTTATTTGTAATTTCAATTCATAGTCTTGTTTCTATTTGTCAGTGATATTTGTCTTGTATGAAATGTTTGGATATATAATTTAAAAATAGTAGAATAATGACTATTTAGGGTGGCTTGGGATCATTTTAGGTGGGGGGGCTTCAGACCTTCGGCAGAATTCAAATGAGCCATTTTAATCTAGATTAAATTTTTAATCTAGATTAATTCCAAGATTACAGTGAGATTAATCTAGATTTTAAAAAATAATCTATGCCCACCCCTATTAATAATGCTTGTTTTTTTTTTTTTGTCATGGGTCACGGTGGCAAATTGCTGGGTAGGGGATGAAACTAATGATTTTTAAAAGTCGCTCACTAACATAACGGTTCCAGTGACAACGCATACAAGGCATCTGAAGCCTGGGATCAGGGGCGGTTCTTGCTCTGACCTCCGGGTTCGCTCATAAACACTTTGCGTTGAGTTGCTATTTTACACGTGATGTACTCCAATGATACAAAAAAAAATCCTTATTGGATGTGTTGCAGAGAACAATACTCCTATAAACCATTCCATCTTTCCATTTTTAAACTTAAGCTTTACATTCACTGGGCCAAGGAGCGTGTTCTAAACTTCATTCTACAGAGCGTTCTGTGGCCAGTCAGGTGGTGCAATTAATCAACATTATTTTTTTTTGACGCGCAATTGTTTTATTTGATTAGATTAATTTGAGCAAAATTAACGTGTTGAGACCCATACAGTGTTATATATATATATATATATATAGCTGCAACCCAGTTCTTATCCTCTCACCTTTGGCTGTGCAATTCCAAGGGCCTCAAACAGTTCAGGATGTTTCACTGGCAACTCGATCACTTCCTTGATCTCTTTGATCTGTTTGTCCAGGCCACCAATCATCTCATAAGTAGAATCAGGCACTTTCTCAACCATCATCAGCGAGACCAGCGGGTCCACTTTGTTGGGAAGGATCTTGTGTAGTGTGTAGCTGTCATTACGAAGTGCTACACGGCAGTTTGGGGTAACCTGTATGAAAGTATTTTTTATTAAAATTTTTACAGTTCTAAAATACAAGTGTCATGTTTACAATGTATACATTTACACTCCCAAAACTATTATAAAGTATTAATATCCTTTTCCAATGTACATACTGCACTCAATAACAAAAATGAATGTTAAAGGCTTAAACACCAAAAAAAATAATAAATAAACAAACCCATGTAAAACTCACATCATTAATGTCAATGTTCTTGTCCACATCCACCACAAACTTGCCTTCAGGATGAACCTACACATACAAACGAATAGCAAAATATTAAGTGGAAAATGCCATCATAACTATGCAGCAAGTAAAAGGGAGACAAAATGAAGAATCAACATGGCACAGCTCACCTTAACCAGGACTTTCTTCTTGTCCATGGCTCGGACTACCTCGCCCACATAGGAGCCCTGCTCCTGAAGCAGCTGCAGCTCCTCCCGCAGGAGACGCACTAAAAACAATACAAGCTTCAAAAAACGGAAGCTTTCCCCCCCACAGAGAGTTTCATTCAATGCTATTTTACAAAAATAGGAAACTAGTAAATAGATTAAACGTAATAAGAAATCCTACGTGATAAATTTATGACAAAATTAAACAGCTTAAGCAAAGTGGAGATTCCACATCTGTACAATTTTATGTAAATATAAGGACAAAATATACACGGATTGTAAAAGAATGAATGATGAGGGCCTTTGTTCTACCTTTGGCGTTAAGCTCATTCCTCTGGGCCTGCAGACGTCTGAGATTCTGGCTCTTTTCATTCACCGTCAACTATTAAAGGAAAAAAATTCTTTGTCTTTTTACTTTTATAATGTATTGCAGCTGTACTAACTTCAGTTACTGCACCTCAGAGGAGCACTGAAACATTCAAAAGTAAAAATCCGACTATGTGCAGTGAGGAGAACACATTCTATTATAAGATAGAATAAGAGAGCCCTCAATCTTCTCACCTGTAACTCCTCTATTTTGGAAAGGTAATATTGTCGGAGGCCAGAGCCACCTTTGCTCTCCTCCAACTCCATCTGAGTGGCAGAAAAAGGAAAATCAGACATAGTAATAAATAAAGTTAAAACCTTTGATAAAAGTAGACAGTTATAAGAAGGTAAATCCCAGCCTGGTATGAGAAGACAACTGTAACTTGTAATCAAAAAAACGAAATGAGCTGAATGTAAAATCAGAGCTATAATGAAATTTTAAAAAATCCTAAAAGTATATTTAACTCAAATAATGATTGATAGCTCAGAGGCTACACTGGCATCAGCTCCTTGGTAAAAATTAATGTGTAGCAACATCTTAGGCATGGTTTGTAAGGGGAAAATATAATATATTATAGCATTAGAAAATGAGGATGTCCATGACAGACTGTGGCTATAAACTATACTATTTGGACACAACTGTTTTTCAGAGTTCAGGCTAGGCCCCTTAATTACAGTACAGGGCAATCTTAATGCTTCAGCGTCCCAAGACAGTTGGGCAATGGCATTCTTCCAACATTGCGAACGCAGTTTGGGGAAGAACATTTACATTAATGACATTTAGCAGACACTTTTATCCAAAGTGTCTTCCATTCCCTGACAGGACTGAGCAACTTTTGAGTTAAGGGTCTTGCTCAGGAACTCTGGAATGCTGAAGGTAGGATTGAAGGTAAGACATACAGGTAAGTATCCTGCCCCTAGGCCACCAACACCCCAGAACCTTTTCTTTACCACCATGACTGTGCCTAAGTGCACAAAACAAAAGTCAACAAAGACATGGTTGAATGAGTTTGGTGTGAAAGAACAGAACCCTGACCTCAACCCCATCCAACATCATTTGGGATGAACTGTAACAGAGATTGCGAGCCAGGCCTTCACCATCAGTGCCTGACATCAGAAATTCCCGTACACAAATTCCCACAGAATCTCTCAATATTAAAGTCTGTGTATTTGAATACAGTGCCATTAAAGTCCCTGTTGGTGTAATGGAACAGGCGTACCAATTCATCTGTCCATACAGTGTACTTCAAACTTGGTCATACCGCGTCTCCGTCTGTAGACAACTTTAATTCCCATTCTCAAGGCTTACTAACATCTCGCTTTCCTAATTATAAGTAATTTTTTATGATTTTTCACGTTAAAACACCTTACTTGATCATAAACATCAGCGAGACAGAGTGACAAGCAATGAAAATCTGACTTATTAACCTAATTAGCAGCATACTACCTGGCAGGAAAACATCAACAAAAGGGGTAAACGCAAATTCCAATCTAACTAAGCAATGTAGTACCCGCTTCCCTTGCACTTTTGTCTAAAATGCTTAATTTAACCTGAAACTACAGGAGCCGCTGCTGTGCTAATACGCTGACTGACCATTTCACTGTACTTATAGGGTTAGCCTAGCAGCTAACAATGAGACAGCAAAGCAGTGCTTCAGAACAAAACTATGTAGTCCGAGGACAGATTTTCTTTCGTTTCAGAGCTCCGAGCATTTATTAAACGTGTAATTAGTTTCTGAAGTGGTTCAAAAGTAGGTCCGGTCGAGTCCCGGTGTTTTATTTAACTAAAATCAGAAACACTTACATGGTCGAGCCCGTCCAGCGCCATTTTACTCTCAGCCCTCATCACAGCTGGCTTTGTAGAAACTCCACAGCGACCCCCATCGGAGCCCTCCACCCACAGCTCTTAAGATCAGAGCTCTCTCTCTCTCTCTCTCTCTCTCTCTCTCTCTCTCTCTCTCTCTCTCTCTCTCTCTCTCTCTCTCCCTCTCTCTC
>JBBJLR010078996.1:0-10731 GCA_037577145.1 Brachypetersius gabonensis
AAGTGCACAGACAAAGACTCATGAGTGACACCTACTGGACATACACAGAAACACGAGTCCAGGACCAATCCTTACAGAGAGGGATTGAGAGAACTATCAAATTCAAATTTGACTGACCGTGTGTGTGTGTGTGTGTGTGTGAGCACCCGCACTACTCTGCCTCTGATTGGCAAACCTAATTCAGTCATCGCGTTCTTAGTTACACCATGTGTTTACAGACACACCAATCATTATCACTGGTTGTGTCCCAGCCCGGCCGCGAACACACACACACACACACACACCAGAGAAAGAGAGAGACGCTGCTCGCATGAAAACCGCTTCAGTAACGCGCATTTTATTTGTCAGTAACGGTAACGGCGCTGTAACGGGGAAACAGTAATTTGTTAGATTACTTGTTACTAAAAAAAGTATCGCCGTTAGTAACGCCGTTTACTTATAGAGCTATTCCCATCACTGATCAGGACAAGACAACATTTAGCTTAAATATTTGTTTAAGCTGTTTTACATTTAGATTACTATTAGATTTGTGTTTTTTTATTTGTGTTTCAGAAATTTTGAGATGGGTGGTTGCTAGAGACCGTCCTTGATCAGTTTGAGTTTTGATTTTGTTTGGAAACTCTCATTATGTATCCTGAGCATGCCTGGGTTTGAGTTAATTGATTATATGTTTCAGCTGCTTGCGTGCTCAGGAGACTCAGGTGTTCTGATTGGTTTATGGGTTGTGGGTATTTACTTTTTAAGTCTTTAGGGACCGACCAGAGTGGTTGGTCCACTGTCATGCCACATTCAGTTTGTGTATTCGCCATTCTCTTTTGTTATAGTATAGAGTTTGAGTTTGGTTTCGATGAATATCAGAGTCTGCCTTTGCGCCTGTCCTTGGAGGTGAAGGAATGTGACATGTTTAAAATGTTAAATTTAAAATTGTATTGACATTTATACTTATTTATACTCGCACTTTTAAAAAAAAGAAAGTTATTTGTTGTGTTTTAGAAATGTTCAGATTTGTGTCTAATTAAAAAAATTACGTATTTTTTATAACGTTCCACTGTCATACCAGGAGCGGTTCAGGATACATGTCACTGCATGTTGTATAACTATCCATGTGACAAATAAAGAATCTTGAATCATTTAATGACAGCTATAGTACTACAGTAGGAAGGAGAGAGTTATGTGTTCAAAAAAGCAGACTAGAAGTAGACAGCAATAAATTTAATTGAGTAAATATATCTGCAGAAGAAAAAGTAATGTTCAGTATCTAATAAATAGAGGGGTGTTTGGATTATGAGTTGTTTGTTTACAGCAGAACAGATCAATGTGAATATAATCTGTTCTTTGTTCTAGGAGGAGGAAGTTCAGTTCTGGTGTGTTTGTGTGTGGGGGTAGTTTATATTTCAACATCTGCTCTGGTCTTTTTTTTAAATGAATCCTTTAGTTGCACAATCATTTTTTTTTCTTTTTGTCTGAAAGCATCTTATGTTGTGTTTTGTAATCTGTGACTAACTACCCTACATTTAAATCATACAACTGCAAATGTGTCATTGTGCATCGTTATGTCTCAGCAATTTAACACATTACACAAGTCAACATTTTTTTTGTAATCATCAGAAACCACAACACATTTTTCTAAACCAGTTTTTTATGCTGATTTCAGATCTGCTTTCATTTTCTTCAGTTGCATCAACTTTTTGAATTATGAGTAATATTAGATTTGCAGAAGACTTGCATGTGTTTTTTATGGGGGGCTGTTTAGGAAATATTTCAGACTTTTGTTACACAAACACATTTGAAACACACACACATTCACATATGAAACTGTCACGCATGCATCCATTCTGCTGAAAACTCACACACACATATGAAACACTCATACAGATATAGGTGAAATGGTCTTACACGCACACGCACACACACACACACACATATATGAAACACTTATAAACATACAGATGAAAAGGACTCACACACACATATGAAACGCTCACTCTGATACAGGTGAAATGTATTTTCTCACACTCACACACATATGAAATGCTCATACAGATACAGGTGAGACTGGCTCACGCACGTATGAAGTGCATGTGAAATAGATTCTTATGTAACAAAAATACATTCATATAGTATAGTGAGGCTTTTCACATGTTGGTGTGCATGAAAACATTTCAGTATATCCAGAATACGTCTCAAATCTATGTCACTAGGCTTGAAAGACAAGGGGGGCTTAGCCTCCAGGGTTGTAGGAAGGAATTAACATGTATAGTGGGATGAAAACTTTTCACCAAACCTTTCCTTTCACTTAAGGAAACAAGTAAAGTTAAGCAATGAACAGTCATTGACACTCATAGTATTGTTCTGTTGAACTGAGTACAAACGTTGAGAAATATTACGTGAAATGTGTCACGTCTCGTGGCTTGACCCCATGAAGAAAAGGCACAACAGCGTGATTCCATTCTCTGTGTACTTTTTATTCTTAAACTCTAAACAAAAACAAGGCTTGAGGGCCTACGTACACTTGAACTTGGCTGAGCTGAAAACAGAACAGAAACTCACTGCAATGACGCTGGTAAATGTGAGGGTGGACCGACAGTGAGGTCCAACAGAACAGAACTTAAATACAAAACCAAACAAAAAGACAACCAATGAACACAACAAAACACTTAGTCCTGAGTACACCAGCAGCTGGAAAATCTCATTTACCATTACCCTGCTGGTGCACTTAGGCTATCAAAATAAGAGTCCTAAACATAAATCAAACTAAACCCCAGCACCCCCCTGTGGCCGCTGGCCAGACCTTACACAATGGGCTCTGGTTGCCAGAAATGGGGACTCAAGCATGAGACTCGGACTCAAGTCGCACAAACAGAGACTTGTGACTTGACTTTAGACTTGCCCTCAGTGACTTGAGACTTGACTTGGACTCGGGTGCTGTGAGTCGTGAGTCATAACTTGTAAACAATGTTCATTTCATGGAATTATTTATTTATATCTCGCACTCTTTCCAGCGACCCGAAAACCGTTCACCTCGCCCCGGTGTCCCATTACTTTTTTCCCAGGTGAATGGTTTTCAGCTAATAACGGTTTTCGAGGGGTCGTTGGAAAGGGGTCACCGAGCCCCAAGTAACTGTGGAGTTTCACATTTAGAGTGAGAGATATATTTTTCATATTTAACATTTAGATTTAAGATCATTAATGGCAAATCCTCCATGTTGGTGAGGGCAGATAACAGCACACAGCCCCGCCCCCTGCTAAGGAACAGCCAATCACAGAGCGTGGCCAATTAGCATATCTTCTAAACGTTTAGAGCTCAACATTAACTGCTCAACAATCCCACATTTAGACTCGCCGTTTGTAAACGTTATCACTCAAAGACTTGGACTCGAGCACAAAGACTTGAGACTTGTCTAGGACTTGGTAAAGATGACTTGTGAACATCTCTGCCGGTTGCTACTCGTTAACAAGCAGCAACCAGAGCCCCTTAGTAATATTTGCCAACATTTGTACTCAGTTCAGCAGAACAATACTATGACTAGGTGTCAATAACTGTTCATTGCTTAACTTTACTTGTTTCCTTAATTGAAAGGAAAGGTTTGGTGAAAAGTTTTCAGCCCTCTATACACTTTAATTCCTTCCTACAACCCTGGTGGCTAAGCCCCCCTTGTCTTTCAAGCCTAGTGACGTATATTTGAGATGCATTCCGGATATACTGAAATGTTTTCACGCACACCAATTTTTTTCAATTTTCCTTTTGATGTGCTATCTGTCACTGTTTACATAAACCTACCATTAAAATGATACTGTTTTGAGACTTTTCATTTCTTTGTCAATGGACAAACTTACAAAATCCGCCAGGGGTCAAATACTTATTTGCTGCACTGTAAAACCCCCAAATACTTCTCACTTTTAATGTAAACTATCAAAGGCTTATATAGGGGTGCTCGGGTTACAACAGTCTTGACATGTGACGTTTCGAGGTTACGACACTCAAACATCTAAAAGAGACATTTACAGGAGATGGAGAATATGTTTTCATACTTTCAGTGTATGGACTGTTTAAGTGTTTTTACATTCATTTCTTGTCAGTTTTTCTGTTACAACAGTACAGTATATTTATGTAATTTTCCTTTTTCTGTGGTTAAGTTGTGTTTTTATGTTCCAGATTATGATTTTACAAGTGTGTTGGGATAGGTGAGTGAGCCTAGGGACTGTTTTAAGTTACACCACAATTCGGGTTACATCACTGTCGAAGGAATGGATCTGTGTCGTAACTTGTTGGGCCCCCAGTATAATAAATCTCTTTGGGGCCCATTTATTGGTGCAACTCTATGTCCATGTAAAGAAATGTACAACTCCTACAACTGACACTCCTCATCCCAAAAAATGATAGCTGAAGCATGACGCATCGGTGCTGAAGCTACGCAACAGCAGGAGTTCAGATGGACCGAATGTAGACCTTGTAGCTCCCCAGGCATTCAGGCTATGCAGCTTAACATGTGGACTGATAGAAAAACACTACCTTTGATTTGTGATAAAATCCTAGTCACACACAACTGACAGTTTTTTTCTTTCCTTTCACCTTTCTCATGCTTTCTCTACTCTCTCTCCTTCTAAACCTAATTAAATCCCCGGTTGGCTCTCTTATTGAATAATAATCAAGGTATTATTATTATTATTATTATTACACTCGTCTTTTTAATATTTAATGCACTGTAAGTTCATTCATCATGTAAGTTCATTCATCATCATTCATCATCAGTGTTGGGCAGCAGGTACATTCAAATAATGGGAAAAAAGAAAAAACAAAAAAACCCCAAAATAATTAGACAAAAGAGCTTCTTGTCTGAGCTCATGTGCAATTTTGTAGCAGTCTAAAAACCAAAACATTTGCTAATATCCAGTGTAGTGCATGAATATTTGATCAGTTGATCAGGAGCTGAGTACTGCTTGTTTAAGATAGATAATTTTGCCCTTAGAGATCCATTCACAGACTCTGGCCACTGTGATATTACCTCACAGAGAGAGCCAGGCAAAATACAGAGCAGACGAGAAATCAGCCACTAAACACACAGCATTAGAAGTCAAAAGTATACTAGTTTGAGTCTCATTTGTAACTGTCATTTTGGTTATTAATTAAGAAATGATTGAGCGGTTTGAAATGAGTCAGATCATCGCATCTCCCTTCTTCACACCACTCATTTTCAGCCACTTTATTTGTCCTTTCACTGTGGGTTGGTGTACTAGTCCCCTGTTTGGTCTACTAGTTAACACACCACGTTGTAAGGTTGTGGATTCAAACCCAGCTCTGTGTAGACTTTTCTTTAACACAAACATTCTTTTGTTAAAACTCAGCCTTTAAGAGCTCCCTTTTCAGGTGTTAAATATGGGGAGTGAGAGCACAGGGGCGAGTCCCCTTCAAGCTGTATAGGGAGAGAGAGAGTGTCTGAGTGGGCATTGTGTATTCATCTCATTCTGCTGGGCCCAGGCCAAACTGAGGAGAAATCAGCCGCTAAACACAACACTAGGAGAGAGCCCCATGAGTCAAAAGTATGTCAGTTTGAGAGTGTAAGTCAGGTCAGTTATTAAAAAATGATGTGTTATCTTATTTTAACTCTGCTAGTTAGATAGCAAGCTGCTAGCCAGCTCCGTTAGCTTACTTTTTCTGGGTGATAAATGTGTCTGAATGACAGTACTGTGTGGATAGGTGACAGGTTAACTACGCTAGCATGTTTTGTGTTGAATGTAGATTCTTCTCTGATCCTTTTATGTCCCTGTGGACTCCAGTTACCATTGCAATCATCTAATCACTCTTTGTATTTTCTTGTGGAAACGCATTCTAGCTCATCATGGTATTTTCACACTTGAAAGTGCAAGTTCAACTTTGTAAAAGTTTTGGGAAAAAAACCCAAACAAAAATGAAAACAAAGAGAGATGTGAATGAAGATGAAAGGTTTTATTCCGATGCACAGGTCCCATTTATTAGGCACTGCTACCTTGACCATTAGGTACCATATGGAGTCATATGCAAGTTGGTCTAATTGGTTACAATCTGTTGGTCAAATTACATGTGCTTTGTTTTCATTTTGTAAGTGAAAATAACTTAGGACATCTTTTACATGAAACATGTAAGTATGGCTTAAGATATTTGAATAAATAAAACAAAAGTCACACATTTTGTACATTATTCGCATTTTGTTTTAGTTTTCCTCATGTGTTAATAAACAGCAATACTGCATTAGAATGTGTTCTCTGTAGAGGATGTGTATTTATTTGAACAGAAAATCAACAAAACATGCCATGTAACATTTATTTACAACAGTAGATGAATGTTGTAGGTTTTCAGTTGCATGAAGGCACTCTGCAACGGACCAGCTCCCCTCTGCTCTGTCCATTAAATGAAAACAAGGCACCACAGGACCACCATATTGACTACATATTATTCAGGTAGGGAACCATTCTCGGCACAGCAGTGTTGCTGGCATGGTAGTAGGTGTGGTGTCGGTGATTTCAGGAAAACCAGTGTATATATCCAGTTTGGCACTATCCATACACTCTGAAGTTAAAAGGAGTGTCTCAGATTTTTGGTAAAAACAAACATCATTTACATACATTACTCTCAAAGGCATAGAAAAAGAAATAAAATGGCATGAAAAATTGCCATTAAAACTGCATAGCTATAAATGCACTAAGTGGTAAAAAAAATGTAGAATATGAGCCTTTTAGAAACATGTACTTGGATTCACTCTTAAAGCAACTGTTTTGATTGAAATGCTGTCTTGCTCACACTGCTGTCTTACAGGTCATAAAGCCATTCTGCTCATACATCAGTCCTCAGAAAAGACCCCCACACACACAACCTGATCTGATCTTTTGTTGCTTTCCACACTGCTGCTGAGTGAAAATTAGCTGGAGGCGATGGATTAAGTCTGCAGGGGAGTTGTTGAGGGACTGTACACAATATTGAGGTTATTTTCAATCTTTCAGCTGCATCTATTTCTTAAGTATCAGTGTATGTATCTATTAGCATGGACTATCTTATTATAACATCACTTAATGACCGTCCCTCTTCAGTGTTTGTCCTGGTATGTTATAAACTGCATGGCTGTAACCTTTGTATGAACTCCCAACCTGTTTATGGAAGATGTAATCCTGCCTCACACTCATACTGAACTCCCTTCCTGCCCTGTTCCTGTCCTTTTTTTAGTAGTCTTTCTCTAGTTACAAATACTCTTTTGCACTGCTCTGATTCACACTGATTCCCCCTCTACCTTATTCTTCTTCATAGAACCTCTAAGCTTTTTTACTTTGGTTTATGAATGAAAGTTTTTGTTAATCCTTGTGTTTTTAATTTAATCTGGGTTTTATAAAATGCACCGTATGAACTAGTGAAGTAATAATAATAATAATAATAATAAAAATAGTGACATAATAACAACATCTAATAACAATAATAATAATCATCATCATTATCATCATTATGGTAGTAATAGCAGTACTATCTATAGTAATACTACTACTACCACAAATAACAACAACAACAATAACAACAACAACAACAACAATAATAATAATAATAATAATAATACTATTGTTATTATTATTATTATAATTATTATTAATATTATTATTATTGTTGTTGTTGTTGTTGTTATTAATAATAATGATAATAATAACAATAACAACAACAGCAACAACAACAACAACAACAATAATAATATGTATAATATGTATATTATTATTATTATTGTTGTTGTTGTTGTTGTTATTAATAATAATGATAATAATAACAATAACAACAACAGCAACAACAACAACAACAACAACAACAATAATATGTATAATATGTATATTATTATTATTATATGCAGACACATGTGCCAAAGGTATTTTTGTCTCTGGCAAACGTGTGTAAGTGAAGTGTGGGGTGTGATGGGAGGGTGCGGGGGCTGAGCAGTTTGGGGGTGTGTTTTGGGTTTTTTCACTTTGCCCTTGTGTCACAGGCTCATTCTTACTCTGCTTTATGTGGTCTCATCTCTACCAGTGGCCTTGACCTTCTCTCTGTCCACTCGCCCGGGCTGCCAGCTCAGTAATGGTCAGAGTGAAGGGCACTGTGGATTGGAATTCAGCCTTAAAAACCCTCTCTGACTCCACACTGAAATGTTTATGACAGGAGGCCCCCAACACACATCAGCAAAGATGTGCGTCAGGAGTAAAAGCATGGCATTTCTGTGCAGGAAACTGCCGCTGTCATAGAAACTGCATGTTACTCTGAAAAGGCAACTTTCTATAAGAGAAAAGAACTCTCTGAATCTAATCAGCGTTAACATAACACAAGTCATTTTTATCTATTCATGTTGATTCACACAATGTGAAGGGGATCAAACCTTTTCATAAAATGTGAAACTATAAAAAAAGGGATTGAAAAACATTCCGTTCAAGCAGAGAAAATATAAGGAATGAAGTAAAGTGGCCCTCATGGTTACGTGTGATCACACCACAGCACAGTGTGAACAATATGAAAATATTTCTCTCCATTTAACCCACCAAGTGAAGCAGTGGGCTGCCACCAACAAGGGGGGCCTGGGAGCAGTGTGTGGGGACAGTACCTTTCTCAATGGTACCTCAGTGGTGTCCTAAGCTGTTCATGAATTTGAACCCATGACTCCTTAAACACGAGGCCATAATAATAAGTAGTTCTTCCTAATTTTGAGTGTCATTCTTGCGCAGGGGCCATGCTAATCCTCTCTGTATCGTTCCAATGTTATTATATGTGCTACTGTAGCAATAACTCAGAGAAAAATCACCAACAGTCACAATTAGTAAATAGTTTACTATCGAAAAACAATTGTCACGAGTAGATCAGAATACTGAGTGAACTGTGCCCACTTTGTAGCGCGGTGGAAAAACGCAGACGTGAGAAACACGGGAGTCACGCAGTTACGCTCAAGGATCCGTAAGGAGTTAGAGTTGACACCAAGATGAACTTGCGTTCTGATCTCGCACACAGACAGGAACAGAACAGACTCCGGAGAGTCAGAGTACTCACGGTACCGGTGAGAAGGCTCGAGTTGAGTAGGAGGTGACACATGGGCATGAAGCAAGCAACTTCAGTGTCAGTGTGCTGAGGAAACCTTGTTTCCTGTTTAAATACCTTACGTGGATCATTTCCGGTGCAGATTGATTACACGTGCCCCGGTGTGTGTGACCACAATATCTCTATGAGGTTGTTCCAACATCCTTGAAGAGCAATTTACAGGTCAGCTTTGTACAAGCCTTCTCATGGACCAGTTTTTTTTTATTTCACCCCACCCTTTTTAGCTGGCCATGTTATTTAGCTTTCCCTGAAGAAAACCTTTGATGCTATTTACTATTAGGCAAGATGCATTATTACAATCCTGAAAAAATTACCATCATCACCAAACTTAATCACATTCCTTGACTGCTTCTCTTGAGCCCACTGCAACCTGGTGTCCAAGTGGTTAGAAAGTTACCCCTGCTATCAGAAGATTGTGGGTTTGTGGCACCTCTGAGGTATCCTGAGCAAGATACCGTCCACACACACTGCTGCTTCACTTGGTGAATGAGTTAAACGTAGAGGAAGAATTTCGCGCTCTTCACACTGTGTGCTGTGGCGTGTTAATCTATGACAGAATGGTAACTTCACATCTTCTGTTGAAGTGTTAGTGCTAGTTTTTGACTTTCAGGGACTGTTCTATCACTGACCCCCATTTAACATTCATTTATTTTGTTGTGCATTGTCTATTTTCCAGACATATCGCTGTGAGTTTTCACTCCTAACGCTTTGATGTGTTCCCTGTTCTACCCATATGTTTTTCTTTTATACCATTCCCCTTTTATAGTTGCATCTATTTTTAGACAGTGATCTTTAGTCACACAACATGTGGGATTTCCTTCTTGAAGAAATGTTGTAATCCTTGTAATCCTTGATTTAGTAACTTTTTAGTTTGAAACATGAAACATTTTAACCTAAAATGTACATGTGCAAGTATTTTTTCCACAAAAGCAAATTAGGGGATTCCATCTTATTTAAAAACTTAAAGGTTTTTTTCTCTATGTGATCTGGAATTATTTTTATTTCATTTGATTGAGGTATGTTATGTGTCATATCTGTGATTTCTTTCTTTGTTTTTTTAAGTTCAGTGAACATTGTGTCAGTTGCCAGCTGTATAAGCATAAAAGTCTAAGGCAAGTACTGTCATTGCACACATGTTGTTCTTATCTATCAAAATTAGTCACGGTGTGTATTTGTGCGTGATCCATAAAACTATTTCACCAATGCGATCTATTGATTTTGTACATTTTTGAGATAAAAACATCCTGCCATGTTGGAGTTAGGATTCAACATGGCATCTGTTTGGTCTGTGTGATTCGTTTTTGCCTGTTTAGTTTACATACGTTTCATCACTTGTTAATAACAGTAGTGCACAATCCTCTTGTTTTGTATTGCAGTCTTATATGGAACAATACATGGGTGCTGTAACCAATATGGCACCTTTCGAAATAATTTAAAATTAACTTTACTTTAACAAAGGTTTAATTACCTGGAGGAGAGAAATTAACACACATACAGTAGAGGAAGTAAGTATTTGACCCCTCGTAGATTTTGTAAGTTTGTCCAATGACAAAGAAATGAAAAGTTTCAGAACAGCATCATTTTAATGGTAGGTTTATCTTAACAGTGACAGATAGCACATCAAAAGGAAACTTGAAAAAATA
>JBBJLR010079007.1:0-27292 GCA_037577145.1 Brachypetersius gabonensis
GTATACATCCGCGCTAAAATATCAAGGTGAAAGTGATCATAGCTTGCGTAGTATAGACCCAGCTCCCAACCCAACTTTGTGAATAGATTAACGGCGATATTTTTTTTAATATATAACGCAGCACGTTAACGCCGATAATGGCCCACCACTAATTATTATCAGATTTCCAAATCCTCAGATATCAGATCCTTTAAGATACCAGTCTTAAAAACCATAGATAGGTCAGGCTCTAATCCCTACCAGATGTATCTTAGTAGTTAACATCATACGTGACTGTATATAAACAAAGCACTGGATTTTTTGCTGGATTTTTTTCCCTGCAGACTAATACATAAAGGAATGGATTTTAACACATCAGAGCTACAGCTGTTGTTAATTATGCAGTCTTTTCATGCATCCTTATTAGACAAACACTCATTTTTAATACGATTATGGTAATATGATGATATTGACTTGACCACATGTAGCAACGTAGGCTTCGCCAATGTGAAGCTTACAAAATTATAATGCTAATGTTAGAAAAGTTGGCCAAAGTTGTGACTACATTAGGCAAATCCATCTGCTGACTTGCAAAAACAGCCAAACAGCTTATGCTGTGCTATTTGACCTTAACTGAGTGACCATCAACAACAGATAATGGTCTCACTCCATGTTAGTGTTACAATTCTCTCATTATCATCCATATTAATTGAATTAATCTTCATCATTATCTTGGCATGACACACACTACCCCTTGTGAGTTCATTGTGTAGCTATTCCACGCTTTTTGCTTCAGCTACACTCTCTTGTTCCTCTTAATTTGGTCCGTCAGTCCTGCCCTGTTCATTGTGTCCCGCCTCGGATTCCCTGTTACACACATGACCAGCCACCTCTACTCCTTCAATTTTCAATGTCAGCCCTTGCAGCAAACCATTCTCATCATTTGTGCCTAGATTTTTGATATGCCAGATTATCAAACCGCCCTCCAAATCCAGCTCACCTAATTAAAAATTGAAAAAAAAAATAGCTAAGATAGATTAACTATCTTAGTTAAAATAGATTAACTAAGGCAGGTACTAGATCACAATGTCACAATGTATGTTTTATTCTGTTATCACTCAAATAAACCGTATTTATTATATATGCACAGATAAATACAGTTTTCTCAGATGGCTGAAGTTTGTGTGTGTGTCAGGCATTCTTACCAAATATATTCAGCCACTGAGACCACTGACAGGTGAAGGGGATAAAATTATCTCGTTACAATGGTACCAGACATTAGGCAGTGAGTGAACAGTCAGAGTATGAATTTGACAAGGACCAAAGTCTGATGACTGGGTCTCAGCATTTCTAGAATGGCAGGTCTTGTGCAGTGTTCCTGGTGTGAAGTGGTTAATATCTACCAAAATGGTCCAAGGGAGTGAAGGTAAACCTGTCTGCTCCTATCCCACAGAGGAGCTGTAGTAGACCAGACTGCTGAAAAAGTTAATGTGTCAGAACACAAAGTGCATCACAGGAGCTGTGAAACCCCAGACTAGCCAGAGTGCCCATTTTACCCCTGTTTGCCGCTAAAAGCACAGAAAGCTCAATGGGTGTGTGAACTGAACCATGGAGTAAAGAAAAAGATATCAGGTCTGATAAAACAAGTTTTCTTTTGCAACATGTGGACAACTCAGGACATCTGAATCAGGTGTTTTTCTGGCGTCAGGTGAGCGCAGACCATTTTTCTGCTTATTGGAGCAAATCAAAGTGTCCACACGGCTGTTTGGTCGGCTGCACGTTGGGATACAGTCAAACACTGTACGCAACGCTTTCTTGGTGAGAATGTTTGCCAAAATCCCGATGCAAAGAAAACGTCGCTATTGCATTTACATGGCGTTCGGGAGGACTGAATATGTCCCATGATTCGAGGGAGAACACATTATCACCAGCGATCATTTTTCCGTTCCTGACTATGACGAATCAGGAGGATTTTTAAAATAAAAATAATTCCTTTTAACAAAGAACAGGGATCCAGGTTTTCAATGCAGAACTACCCACAAAGGCGACCCACGTGTAAATGTTTTGGACAGAATAATTACTTCCCCTACAGATAAATACACAAAACTACAAGTTAGTCTGTAGGCTGACGTTAAACAGCATCA
Source organism: Brachypetersius gabonensis (assembly GCA_037577145.1). Classification (NCBI taxonomy): domain Eukaryota; kingdom Metazoa; phylum Chordata; class Actinopteri; order Characiformes; family Alestidae; genus Brachypetersius; species Brachypetersius gabonensis. Next base: position 2,124 of record JBBJLR010079007.1, read on the forward strand.
AGCGAATGGCAATGTACCTGAAGTCAATTAATCTACATGCATCTACAAAACGCAACATAACCACGTATGGCATTCAGAGCGGGATCATTTATCCAAGATTCGAATGCCCGTGTGGACAAGGCCTTGGTGCAAGTGCCTAAGGCGCTATGGGAAACAGGCAAGTCAGCAGAGGTAGTGTGGTCTGAGGAATACTCTGCTGGGAAACCTTAGGTCCTGACATTTCTGTGGAAGTTATTTTTCACCTACCAGCTACTTAAACATTGTTGCAAACCAAGTAAACCCCGTCATGACAATGGTATTCCTTAATAATGAGATGTTCTGAAAATTCTAATCGAATGAAGCCCCACCTTGCAACTGACAGGGCTTAAGGTGTGTTGTTGTATTAAGATATTAGCAGCAAATCCTTTAAGAGTCCTTGCCGGGTCACAAGGGAGGCTTACACAATATCAGACACGTCTTTTTAACGTTTTGGATGAAGGGTGTGTGTACAAGATATATACTGACAAGCAAAACCTTCAATTTACTAATCGCAAAAAAATGCCAAGCAAGAGAAACTGAGATTGACACTGCAGCCAATCTATGTATAAATACTGGGTGTGCGTCACGTTGACACACACACTCTCTCTCCGTCTCTCTCTCTCTCTCTCTTTCTTCCTCTATAGTAGCAAAGCACAAAAGCCTTTTATTAATTTACTAACCTCAAAAAATAGTAGCAAGTAAAGATTAAGCCACATTAATTCACAATATACAGAAACTGAGACAGATACCAACAGAAGCAGAAGCCAAGGTAGTCACTCTATTTGTAAGTAGTGTGTGTGTGGTGTGTGTGTGTGTGTGTGTGTGTGTGTGTGTGTGTGTGTGTGTGTGTGTGTGTGTGTGTGTGTGTGTCTATGAGGCATTCTTACCAAATATATTCAGCCATTAAAACCACTGCCAGGTGAAGTGGATAACATTATCTCGTTATAATGGCACCAGGCAAGCAGTGGGACATAGTAGGCAGCAAGTGAATATGAATTTGACAAGGGCCAAAGTGTGATGACTGGGTCTCAGCATTTCTAAAATGGCAGGTCTTGTGCAGTGTTCTTGGCAAGCAGTGGTTAATACCTACCAAAATGGTCCAAGAAAGGACAACTGGTGAACTGGAGGCTGGGTACAAAGGTCTTTTATTTAGTTACTATTTAGTACAGTGAAAGCCACATTAACTGAGACACACCAACAGAAGCTAAATACAAGGTAGCCAGTCTGAATGTGAGTACTGTGCGTGTGTGTGTGTGTGTGTGTGTGTGTGTGTGTGTGTGTGTGTGTGTGTGTGTGAGTGTGTGTGAGTGTTTTTTATTATGTTAACACTTTTTTTCTTCTTTCTAAGATCATGATGTATGTAAAGAAACATATTGTACATAAAAAAATGTAGATAATTTCTAATTCATGTTGTCTTCCTTTTCATGCTAGGTCCCTTGCTGTTGGCAAGGTGGAGCCAGACAGCTGTTTTAGGGAAAGAATCACAGTGACGATAAATTAATTGAATTACTTAAGGAATTGCTCTATAACAATTTGCTTGACACTACAACTTTTAAAACCAAATTGTAATATAATTCGTAATTTGAAAATGCAGAAGAACACTATGGCCTGTAAAGAAATGCATATCAGTGTAGAACAGATCATTTTAGAATGTGCGTAACTACATTCTCACTTTAATGGGGAGAGGTGGTCGGCCCTGAGACATTAGCTTCCAGGATTTTTTGATATTTAGTAGAATCTCTCTGACTGCCATACACCCCCAGACGCATAACAGACCTGCCCTTATTTCTCACACTGGTGAGAAGTGTTATTTTATCATGCTCCTCCTTAAAGCCCTTGATTTAAAAATGCCCAAGGCTTATCCAAGTCTTTTGTGATGGCATCATTGTTAAGGTTACTGTCTGTAACTGTTTGTTTGACAACACAAAACATCAGATCAATGCTTCACTATAGTTTAAGGTCCTCATTCTACTCCTCAGGAGAGCCCATGGCTACTGAGTGCAAAACACATCGAGTGGCTTGAAGTATCACAGCAGTTATTAAATTCTGGAATTATCCAGATGTGACTTGTTAAAATCATATGCTCTGAGACCTTATAAAAACTAACACTGAAGGGGTATTGATTATTTAAGGTCAATCTTTTTTTCCATTGACTTGTATGGTAGAATGTTTGCACTCTGTGACATTATCTCACTCTGCTAGTTAGGATGAGCTGGGAGAAAACATGATGCAGCACAGAGGAAGCAAAAAGCATCCGCATGCTTGCATTAGGAGAGTTGTGTCTGGAGCCCATGTGACCAGAATAAGTCAATATCTGCTCAGAAGTAGCCTTTAAGACACTCTAAGCACAGCTCAGTAATGCAATAAAAGCCCACGGACACTTATTTTTAGTGCTAAATCTAATTACTGTTATTTAGCTAGCAAGCTGCTAGCTAGCTCAGGTACCTGATTTCATAACAAAACCTAGCTTATGTGGGTGATAATGTGTTTCTATTTAGACTTAAGGACACAAAAGTGCACTTGCTTTACAGTTTAAGGGAGCCAGCTGCCTTTTTGCTCAAACTGATTTTTTTTTTCTCTGCTGTTTTTGTTTCTGTCTTCCATACATTTAGCCCTAAGTACATTTAATTTAATGAATGAAAAATGTTTGTAACTGTCTTAAAGGTCTTAGTGAAATTAGCTATTGTTTGTGCTCTCTCGTACCTACAGCACACCACCACTGGGTTCCTGAGCAAGATCCTTAACCCCAACTTGCTCCAGGGAGACTGTCCCCTGTAGTTAGGGAATGGAAGTCACTTTGGATAAAAGCATCTGCTAAATGCCATAAATGTCTAGAGGGTGCTACCAGTGACATCTAAAACTGGCAGCCTAAAATTGCTTCATCCACCTTAAAAAATGGATTAAATAGGACATGAAATAATAGTTTCCACTTATTATGATGGACAACATGGTTGTTATGTTATTGTAATTGTGACAAATTACATTAAAATGAACATTTCTCTGATTACATGCTTTTCATCAGCAGCACTTCTAGAACTGAACGATCATAAAAAGGGATTTAGAGCAATTACAGAGAACATCCATAAACTGTACAGCAGCAAAAATCTGACTGTATATCAACTAATCACCTCAAATTGACATTTAATATATAATTAATTCTATATATGTTTTTCCCTCTTGTTCCTTTTTAAACAATATCTTTGCGCAAATCTTCAATGAAAGAAATGTGGCACTTATGTTTTGCCAGTGCGTTTGGTCCATTCCAATTAGTTTGCAAGCCGCCGAAAACCTAATTATAGAGATACATATCTAGCTGGCATCTGTGAGCTATGACACTGCATGGGCTACTGTTGGAAAATCTGCACTGATTTGTTACATCAAGAAGTGCAGGCTAGTCCTCAGTTCCCTAATTGGTAGCTGTGTGACAGAGCAGAAGTCTACACAGCAGGGAACTGGGTGACTAACGCAGGCAAGGACTAACACTGATGAGACAATTGGGCAAATAAAAACTATCTAAACATGATTCCAGCAACGTAAATCTACATGCCCTGCTCTCATTGCACCATGATGTGGTGGTGGCCTAGTGGGTAGGATACTTTTCTCTAGAGCAAGAGGTCATGGGTTCCTGAGCAAGCCCTTAACCCCAAGTTGCTTCAGGGAGACTGTAGTTATGGAAGCCACTTTGGATAAAAGCATCTGCTAAATGTCATAAATGTAAATGTACACATAGTTGCATCACAAACCAGTAAAGCTCATCTTTAAACCTTGGGGCAGCTGGTGGCCTAATGGTTAGTGTTGTGCCCTTGTGATCTGAAGGCTGTGGGGTCAAATCATAGTACTGCTTGTGGCACCACTAAGGTGCCCTTGAGCAAGGTACCGTCACCATACTCTGCTCTCATGGTGCCCCTTATTGGTGGCAGCCCCCTGCTTCACTTGGTGAATGAGTTAAATGCAAAGAAAGAATTTTGCACTGTTCACACTGTGTGCTGTAGTCTGTTTATATGTGACTATAAGGGGCCACTTTACTGTTTTTCTTTAGCAATGCATGCTAGAAATAAGAGATTTATATGCCAATGTCATACATTTGGCATCCCATATTAACTATCCCATATTACACACTCAAAGCAGATGCAGATTCCTCCTGAAAACTATTTAAAATGTTTCCATAAAAAAAAATAAATAAAAAAAATAAAATAAATAAATAAATAAAATGTTTCCACTCTATTGCATATCTGTCTAGGTGGAATCTATTGTTTATGGGGGGCTTGCTTAAAACGGCTATACTTATAATAATAAAGAGCATCGCTGGTGTATTATTATCACTATTAAATCATATACATATTTGTATTATTAATTAAAATAAGTCTGTATAACCTCCAACGATGCACTTATTATATGCCTTAAGCACAAACACTATAATATCAATAGACACAAATGTAATATGAGATTTAGGTCCATCTTAATGCACATGTGTGTCTCAAATTCTGAGCAATTGATTAAATCAGCCAGCTGGATCACAAGCCAATGAACTATTGAACTACACAGAAAAAAACATCCATCCCACAGAGGTCACGGACTTGTCACTATGGAAACCACGTTTTCTCCCTCCATTATTAAGGCTCTGGCGTGGTCAAAGCCAAAGAGAAATCCGTGCATCTTACGTGCTGCTCCTGTTACAGAGAGGCAGGGGAGAGGACCGAACCCACTCGTCTGCTAACTTTAAAGCCGTCTTTGAAGTGTCTCTTCCTCCTGTCTAGAAACCTCTCCGCTAGACTTGAAACTATGAAATGTTTTTGTTCTGCTATTTTTTTCCGTTTGCTTTTTTTTTTGCTGTTGTTGATTTTTGAATGTCTTGTCTTTGTATTTCAGTATTGTTTAACCATTTAACAAATATGAGTACACATATACATTTATGAATATATATACACATATACACAAAACAGCAAAGAAGGATGATAGGCTAAAGGGTGCCTATAGACTTGCTGGAAAACATAAGTGGTACGTTGATGCACAATTAATTCAGCACTATTCTATATAACAGTGTTGGGCCTTTTAGCCAAAATGCATAAAAATGTTTGCATCAAAACATATGAAATATATAAAAAATCAAAAAGCGACAACAGAGTGTGAAAAGTACTGACTAGTTTACCTTTGAGTACAAACTAGTGCAGCAAATAGCAGCATGAATTATGTTTTAGTTACATATTGAAGAATACAAAAATGTAAAAGAATAAAAGAATGTAAAAAGGTCAGAAAATTTGTATATTCAAATATTTTCTTTTTAAATAAATGCACTCACAAACACACACACACACACACAAACACACACACACACACACACACACACATACACACGCACACCTATATACACTTTATTATCATGTTAACACATTATATACTCAACAACAACAATTATTTCCTTGTGTGTTAAAGCAGGTTTTTAAAAATCAATTTCTTTTGGAAGTTCATTGCTTTTTGTAATGGGTTCGCCCCCATGCTCTGGACTCTTTCTTTTACAAACTAGATGAATGCCCTGCAAAGGCAAATAGTTTTGTTTTTACATTTGATTTGATTAAATTAATGTTTAAGTTTGAAATATCTGAACTGCAGCTGTGTAATTGTGTTAAATGGAACACTGCTGTTAAAAAGCTGCTTAGTAGTTTAAAGTGTATACAGATGTTGTTGCACTTTTGTTCATATAGCACTACTTTAAAAATAACTCTGAAATAATTATTAGTTAGAGAATGGAAGTCGCTTTGGATAAAAGCGTCTGATAAATGCCGTAAATGTAAATGATATTTCTTTATTTCTGAATTAAAATGAAATTAAATGGTACTATCAAAAACTATTAATAATTATTATATTTAATGTTTCACATTCAGCGCTGCATTGAACAGGACTAGTTATACTCTCTCTATAATGAGATTAGTGTTCTGTACTGACAATATCACAATATGCTTGTGACAATAACAGATACCATCATATTGTTTAGCTCTACTTAAATTAATAAGTTAACAAAACAAAAATCTGTTTTGCTCCATTATAATTTTTAGTTATGGCGCTTTGCGCTATCCTACTTCAATACACCCCTGACACCATCCGGCAAAAGGGCTCTTCATCGGCATGCAGTCATAGCTCTGTCTCCCCTCGTTTCCTTCCTCTAGAATAGTAGAATGTCCACATGCGGCCACTTTTGCATCAAGCCAACCAGGGAGACAATCAGGGCCTTTAAAGAGCCGAGAGGACACGGACAAGAGGACTTCGTAGCATCCAATCATAAGAAATTTAACTTGCGCTGTTCCCCTGCAAGAAAACCCCTTTAGCAAATTATCCATAATTCAACATGAGTAATTTTACACAAAGAAATTCATTAGTTTCTCGCTTACCCTGACAGTGGAATACAAAGGGAAGCCTATCACCTGTTTTGTCTCAGTTCTATTCTTTTAGCATCACACTCAGGGAGCTGAATTACTGATCTAAATTCTTGTATGCTAATGTATAAAACACACGTCACGTCTGTGTTTGGATGTGAATAAGAATATATTGCTCAGGTAGGTTTAAAGAGGAATCCTGAAACAACTTTATAGCTTTGCCTTCTCATCAGTATACATTCTCTTTAAATGCAATAAAACTCATTGCTGCAACCTTGTATGCCCAGCAACATCCACCCCTTGCAACAGCCAGATTGCAAACAAACACAAATACCCAAAATACAAAGTGACACCCATGGACTGGGTCTGCATGTCAATTAAACACTGGTATCTATGAGGCATGGTTCTCAGGTCTTGGGTTTTACATTATAAGCAAAATAATACTGAAGGAGTCTGGGAGCAGGTCACTTTGGTAATCTTTTCTCAGAAAAAAAACCTTACATTTATTAGAATGGTTGGCCAAATTCAACTGCATGTAATATGGGGAATACATAGTGATATCTGCCTATACCAATATGATTCCACTTCCATTGTCCGGGGATGACCTTCACGGACGTCTATGCCTTCAGGGTTCAATTCGTAAAACACACAACAAATAAAAACGTTTCCTCTCTGTGGTATATATTAAATATAGCGAAGTGGTTAGGACTTCAGTCTCTGGATTCAAGTCTAGCAACACATGCGACTTCTGGCGTTCTAGAGGGATATTTTAGAGCAACCAACATTCTTCTGTCAACAGTGGCAGCTCTTTGTGGATACTGGGTGCACTCCAGATTTCAAAAGTCCCTAAAGTTCAGGGAACCACATGTCTGTGCCACTTTAATGCAGATCTAGGAGAGGTTTGGAGGGCTTTGGCGATGAAAATATCTGAGGGAGTAAAGTCTCAGCTCAAGTTCTAAATTAAAGAGGTAAAATTTGGACTCCAGACATGTGGCTTTTCAATTGAATCAGGGTAAATGTTTCTGTAATTTATGGGTACTAAAAGGTATCTGGCCACAAAAATATAACAACATAGTGACTGCAATAAAACTGTAATGCACATCAAAATGTTACGTTTATGGATTCTTAACGGAAATTAGACATTACATGCAATATTAACACTGCAGTAACATCGCACAGTATCCTGTGAATTAATGTCCACTTTTCAGTAGACGGGTTCTGCACCATAACCACTAGCTGAAAGGTGGAAAGGGTATAGAGTCTTAGACTAAAGATAAGATAAGCTAAGCCATTTACCCTTTCTGAATTCACTGGCTGTTCGGAGAGGCTCCCTTTCATCTTTCATCAGAGAACTAAAGCAAGCACGCACACACACACATGGTTCGATATTCCTATATGTGTAAGGACTTCCAGTGACTTGTATAATACTGCAGCGAAATAATACCCCACTAATACCTAAACCTAACATTTTGAATCAAAACAAGTCAAATTTCCTTATGAGCACCAATGTCCCTACTCCTCTAGATATTCCAGTATTCCCAGTATTTTGTTGACATCCTCACAAAGCAATAAATACAAGGTCACACACACACACAAATCCTAAGTCTCCTCCTAATCTCTACATACATCCTATCTTGAACTGCAAATTCCAGAAACACCACATGACCATGAAACCATGACCTTAAAAAAGAAGAAAGAAAGGAAGAAAGGTAAGCAGTATGGGTGTGAATTTGATCAATCAATACATCACAGTCTGATAAGGGTGATTCAGTCGCATTGATTTTGAACTGACCTTGTGTTTGCATTGACCTTGCATGTAGTGTTCCAAAGTGTTTCCTTCAATAAAAAGCTTGGACAAAGAGCTGCCGCTGTTTACTGTCTGAAAAGAAGCTGTAGAATATCTAGGACTTGTAGAAAGCCTTAACCTATTAAAAAAGTTAGCCTATTCCCACACTCTGGAAATCAAAATTTGATTGATTTTTTCCAATGTCAGTCATGTTGCTTGTTAATTTGACACATCAATGTTTCTATCCAGAGCCTGATGTCTTTACCGCATAACTATATTTGCTAGATACAACAGGGAAAAAAATATGGACTATTTTTCCCTGTTGTATGAACCCTGAAGGTCAGGACAAGCATAAAGGTCATTGCTGAACAATGGAATTAGAATCATATTGGTATAAGGCAGATATCACCGTCTGATATTTCTACAGAAAAAATATTTCTCCATTATCCTCATCTAAGAAGGCATTTTCTCACTTTATTCTCAATTTCATAAATCATACTGTACTGAAATGCAACTGTTACATGACTGTTACATCTAAAGGGTATGAAAGGGTGAAGGTGGAGCGGTGTACACCAAAAAGATCAGCCGTGAATCAAAGGGAAGTGCTATTTACAACCTTTTATCAAAATAAATATATGTATTGAAAACAGATATATATGAGTATTTACAATTATTTACAATACAACTTACAGGTTAGACTCTAAAGACACTACAGACAAAAAAGACAACACCAAAGGAATGCACAAAACAAAAAGATCCCTAAACCTACCTCCCTATTTCCCACTAACTACACATAAAACATACAAGGGTGGTGTCTGCCTTTTTGTCCGTACTCACAAACAGTAACACAAAAGTGTGCCAACCTGGAAAGGACGAAGGGATACGAATGACAAAGGACGGAAAACAACAGGTAAACACTATGAACTGGAATCAAATGACATGTCTGTCTCTACGGAAAGTCTCTCTCCTCTGTTCTCTTCTGTTTGCCTTTGAATAATGTAAAATGAATTGAATTTTGTCGTACTTTAATTGCATTGCAATGAATCATCTCCTAAAGAATCCTAATCAAACCAAATGAAGGTTAAAGAAGTTACACCTGATGTATGGAGGAACAACACTATCCGACTGTTCTTTAATATGCACAGAGCATCATTCATTCAATTTCCAGACCCGGGGCCTCATTACTACCTGATTAGCTTGCTAATGATCAGCACTAGGGAGTGGCACTAAAAGGGGGCAGAGTTCCTTCAGGGAGGCATAGTGGCGAGATCAGGGCTATAGTCTGATTGCCTCGGCCTAAGAGGCTTAGGTAAGCGGAGGCTCTGGATTCATGAGGTTTGGCTCTGCATGGCTGAATTGCGGACTCATTCCGTGAATCGCATACGAGGACTGGGAAAAACAAACAAACACTCCTTCGCTTTCTGGCATCACACTGCAATATCACCAGTGTTAAAATAAGACAGGAGGCCAGTGAGTCTTAAGTGGGCACTGTGTAGGCAGTTTGGACTGATCTCTGAGGCCCGGTGTAGGTGGTAAATGTAGCACAGGAGATGTGTGAAATCAATAAAAATGAATAATCTTTCTATGGACAGTGGAACTGGAACAAGGTCACGCCTTACTAGCAAAATCAGGAAGTGTGCAGTATGTAAACACTGTGCAGTATGTACGTCTCAAAACATACCATTTGCTCTCCAGGTCATAATATAGATATATATATAAAAACTTTAAGCATTTTAAACTTGTAACCATTTTAAATGTGTGGTTTTTGTGACGCAATGATAAAAACGTTGCAGTTCCGTGTATGAGTCTAATCAGTGTGTGTTCCGTCTGTTTTACTTTTTTAAATCAGCCTTCTGTCTGTCTCTCTCTGTCTCTCTCTCTCTCTCTCTAACTCACTCTCTCTCTCTCTCTCTCTCTCTCTGTCTCTCTCTCTCTCTCTCTCTCTCTCTGTCTCTCTCTCTCTCTCTCAGTCTCTTTCTCTCTCTCTCTCTTTCTCCCTCTCTCTGTCTCTCTCTCTCTCTCTCTCTCTGTCTCTCTTTCTCTCTCTCTTTCTCTCTCTATCTATCTCTGTCTCTTTATCTGTCTTTCTCTCTCTCTCTCTTTCTCTCTCTCTATCTCTCTCAGTCTCTTTCTCTGTTTTTCTCTCTCTCTCTGTCTCTCTCTCTCTCTCTCACTCCCACTCTCTTTCTCTCTCTCTCTCTGTGTCTCTCTCTCTGTTTCTCTGTCTCTGTCTGTCTTTATCGCTTTTGTTTTTGGTGCATAAACCCACAAAACATTAACAAAAATATCAGCAAAACTAATCACTTACACTGGTGTTCATGTGAACCACTTATTAAGTTGTTATTTACTCATAATTAAAAAGTATATCGATCAAAATATGTTTCTTACTCTAAGAGAAACCTGCAGCAGAAATATTGAAAATTGTTAAATGACTGATCATTTAGGGTATATTTAAACCATTTGGGTTTTTTTATTTTTATTTTTTAAATCAAGCCAGACAGTCTGTGTTCATCACTAGCATTATTTAGTAGAACATTTAAGCAATTCTGGCCAAGCTTCTACTAATACTGATAATGCTGAAAGAATAAACAGTTGTGGAAGCCTGTCCCTTGACAAAACTGTATTATTCATAAAGTGCTGCATTATTACTAGCGTCTCCTGTGTATATGCATGTCTGTCGTCTTGCATAGACAGTACTGATGAATCCAATCCAGTTGTTCCTTTTGGGAACATATTTTAGATCAAATGTCATGTGTTTTTTTTTTGGTGGCATTTTTTGTGCGTTTGGTTCTTCATTGAAATTCCACACTGATGTTACACCGACTCCATACATCTTTGCAGTTTTCCACATGACAGTTTTGTGTCTAGTTGGTCCCCAAGCTTAGGAGGTTTCATTTAATTCTCTCTTGTGTCCTCAGTACCATCTGACTTCCGATTGATATCCAAAGACACACACACACACACACACACACACACACACACACACGCAAATCTGCATTCTGTAATCTACAAAATCTGATCTTAATTTCCTTCTTACTTCCCACAGGATTTATGAGCTATGTAACTTAAACATCGGCTTGGAATGATTCAACCAAGCGTGACATTCGTTTTGCTGCCCTAAATAAAGCTGTCTGACGAAACTCAATCTGATAATGTTTCATAGTCGATCAAAAAAAAATAAATCCTGTTTGCCAACGCATCCCCTCTCTAGGAGAGGAGACGACAGTCTGTCGGTTTTGGCAGCTGTGTAGGGTGGAGGTGGGGATGGAATCAGGAGGAGGAGGAGGATGTCATTGCAGCCCTCATTACTCAGTCCACGACGTGTGCCAAGGAGAGAGCCAGCCTCAGGCTACTCAAGATGCTCGTCCTCCTTCTCTTGCATCTCCCTCCATACTTAACAAATCAACTCGAGGGACATGCACTGAGGTGCTAGTTTATTAGGTAGGCCTACCTTGTACCTTCATTTACTGGCCATCTTTTCAGTTACGCCCACCATATATAGCTCCGGAAAAAAAAATAAGAGACCACTGCAAAAAAGTTCAGTTTCTCAGGTTTAATCTTTTATAGGTGCAAGTATGGATCTAATTTAGGTTCAAAAGACAATAAACTTGATATATGTACCTTTATATACCTTTTTATACTCTCCTAATTTCCAAATAAAAAAAGTGTCCTTTATAGCATCATTTTGAAGAACATGACAAAACATCCAAATAAGAGAACTGATAGTGTTTACAAAACTTTCTTTTTTTTTTCTAGAACTATATAGTCAGTTCATTTAGATCAGAATCCATAAGAAACTAAATGCCTTATGGCACATCCTGGCCCAAAAAATGTATAAGGATAGAATTAACAGTTCATAAAGCCAAAATCTGCTCCTGCTAGGGCTTAAAGAATGATTGCTTATGTCCACAAGTATCCAGAAGGGAGAAATCTGGTTTTCTCATAATGAAATGGCAAAAAGGAATTGCTATGATTGTTTATCATATTTTATTTTACCCAGGACCATCTTGCCCTGAGGTGTAATGGTACCAGTGCCCTGCCCCCAAAATGTTATTTCTATGAGAAATTCAGTGATTAAGACCTACTGTGAGTAAATACTAGTGGACTATATTTACACCCTCATTCTCCTCCGCTGTGCACTGCAATATCACACTGTTATGTTAATGATTGAAGCTGCAGCAGAACTGGATTCTCAGTTTAGTGCATAGTTACATGTCATTTTACTTTGGCCAAAAGTATGACTAAACAATCTAGGGGAAATCTTTTTTATTATTATTATGATTATGATTTAGATTGCGATAACATTAAATGAAATAAGGTCCAAGCCTATTTTTGGCCCAGACAAAGCAGCATAGAGTGTTCCAGACTGCTAGTTAGTTCACAGCACACCAGAATGTAGGTGCTTCTGATTAGGGGTGCAGCTGTATGGCCCTGAAGGGTCAGTCTTCAGAACATTTCAGTGATTACTCTGCTTTAACACACCAGCCGAAGATAAGTATAATTACTGCCTGCAGGTCATCTGCTGCTGCACAAGTTATCAACTCTATAATTCTGAAAAGATACCACCACTGGACTACAGCTGACCAGACCTTACTTTCTCAGCACAGCGGTGACACCAACATGTTAGTGGTTAGTGCTGCAAGTCTTTCTGTGTTGCTGGGCTTTGTAAGCTCTTCTGCCACTGCTGGGTTGGGAACAGCGCAGTACATCAGACGCAATGGCACTAGAACATTTTTTACACACACACACACGGACGTCACTGTAACCAGCTGTAACCAATGCAAGAATGGTATTTATTTCTCCTTGTTGCTGATTGGCTGCTGCCCTGTGATGCTGCAGTCCAGAATTTCCCCCGTGGAGCATCTCAAGTGTTTTTGTGTTTTTCGTTTTGGTCTTCTTAAAGCCCTGGATTTGTATTACTGTAACTGAAATTATTTACCCGCTTTTTACAAAAGAAAACAGCAGCGCATACAAAAAAAATGTCCTTGCATTACAGTACAGTCTGTACAGGTACAGTACAGTCTGTTCTAGCACTGCAGGAGTGCTGCAGGAATACAACTTTATCTTCACATTTTCTTTAAGGGTTTCAAATGAAACTGATGTTTTGGAAGCATATTTGAGGGCATAATTATGGTTTAGGCATTTTAGGCATTTTCTAACCACATCACAAGAACCACATTGAAAAGCAGGGGGTTACTGTATACACCCCAGCCACCCACGTTTCTGTTTTGTGAAATGTGTCTCGTAGTAAATAAACAGTTTTTTCACATGACTGTTTATATTTAAGTGTTTTAAATTCTGTTGTTTACGCAACAAGGGGGAATCAGTCTTCTGCTGCACTTCTTTGTGCCTAGCTCCAACTCCTTCAGGCACACACGGCATCGCGATTTGCTACATTATTGATGTGTGGCGAGTTTCCAGAAAGCTTTCTGAAGGTTAGCCAGTGTGTGGCGAACACACCCAAGGCTCCCTGTGCTCTGGCCAGCCCAGCTCAGAGAGACTGCATGAGGAAAAGCAGGGCATGACTGGCCTCTCAAATAGCCCCCAAGTTATTCCATCATTTATTCATAGGCCTCACCCTAGTTGCCTTCACCTGGCAGCCAAGATCCTGATCATGAGGCCCCAGCTCAGCTGGACGTTGGGCTTTAATGTGTAGTCTGTGGCTCTGCTGCCTCCACCCAAATCGCCATATTAACCTCTATGATAGAAACCGCAAAATAGACTAGAGTAGACTAGTGTTATTTTCTCTGCATCCAGTTCTGCTGCCTTATTGCTCATCGGTGAAAAAACATACCAAAGCATCATCATGGTAGGGCTCTTTCAATACTGATATCACGGCTGAAACCCTCTAATCAATCACAATGGCTTTTATGTTCCAAACCACAATTCCTGATACATAATTGGGCTCGCTCTCTCTGGGTGGGCAGGACCCTCCCCCTGTGTGAAGATGACACAGTGGTATTACATGTATCTTCAGAGCACGAGCTAGCCCCGCCTTCCTAGCTTGGGAGCACTTTGTTACGGAGGGGACCTTGTTAATAAGTGGAATTGGAAATGAATAAAAGTTAAATCTGTCTTTAACCATTTCTCATTTTTGAGTGACCATGTGATTTCTGATTTAAGGCATGCCAGTATCACAACATGTAACGATATAACCACAGCACTAGCATTCTGTTCATATTGTGCAGGTGGCCTCTTGCTCGAGCAGCAGGATCGTTAAAAAGCCTAAGGTCGTAAACTCTTAATGTAACAAAAAACAACACTGAAATGTAAACTAATGAATAATTAATGCAAGAACTTTTTTATAATAGGGGATAAAAACGGGTGAATCTGGGTCATTAGAAATGCTCTGAATGACCTGTAGCGCTCCAAGGCATGCAAGCATAGACAAACGTGAGGAAAACATCAGCATGTGCACGCAAACAGCAGTGCGTCTACCTGTCTGAGTTGCTCACTTCTGATTTTTCAGGTCAGACTACTCCATCTCTCAGTGGGCGGTTAGTCATTTGCATCACCTATCCAAGAGCTCCTCATAGCAGCAACCTCCGAAAGCTCAGAATCCAACTGACTTCAACAAACAACTCCTCCAGCTGAAGAAAACAGGTCTTCTGTTGTGCACGGATTGTTTGATTTACTCCATTGGGTTTTTGCTATAACTTGTAGATTGCTACAATTGCTACAACATGGCAGATTTTTGAGCAGATTTTTTTTCAGATTTTTTTCCCTTTTTTCCTTGAAGCTCCCCTTGCCTGTGTCCAAGACAACCCGGGCCCCCCCAACCCCAACTCCTACCCCCATAGACGCACAAAAATAAAGAAGTGATTAATTACACACTTTTATTTGCAAAAAATAAACAGTGGTTGTAGGTTTTTATACTCTTATATATACACACACACCCTTTTACGTTTCTCAGACATTGGGATTGTATGAATTTAATGTTTTTATGAATAAAATTTTGGTAACGTCAGTGCAGACAAAATTGTGCGCCCCCCCAAGTGATCTCTCGCCCCCCCCAGGGGGGCCCAGACCCCAGGTTGGGAACCACTGCTCTAAGGCATCACCAATAAAACAGCAGTATTTATGAGATGTTTCTTGTTATAATAAACAGAGACCCTAGATTGCACACACATGCAATCAGGTTAGTCAGGGTAGGCATACATGACCATAAAACAAATCAAGAACATCATATCCATGCCTCTTCTAGCTACAAATATGAAGAGTTATATTTTATGGAATATTATGTAACTCTCTTGTGAATGTAAGACTTTGTAACTCTCGTATGAATTGAACATTTTGTGCTATTAATAGGTAGACTGGCTTTAAAGATCAACGATGAAGTTATAACAGAATGAGTAAGAGAGTGCTCTGTTTTCAGTATGCTGGCCATCGTGATGGGGTTGGAAGGAAGATTTTCCACCATAAGTAGCTTTTGTCCACTGTGATTTGGCTACATGGTTTTAGACAGGATTTTGCAGCCTCACCTGCAGGTTGTGGGGATTTTTTCGGCCCTCCCAGGAACAGAACTAGCTCATGTTTAAAGCCATATACTGGATGTGTGTGCATCCATGTGAATTAAATATATATATATATATTGAAGTACACCTGACACTAACTATTACACATTGCTATTTTTTGCACTTACTCACCTGACTGTATTGAATATGAAAGTTTTTGTCCTTGCTGGCTTGTAAGTAACTTGTGAACGGAAGCCTAGGTACTCTATTATGTATGATATCACACTATGTACTCGCTGAAGTCAGTATCTCGGTCATTACAAGGTAACTGGAATACCATAATGAGCACTGAAGACATACTGTGCACCTGATCTAATAATGTCCTAATTTTGTCCAGACAAAGCATTATGTTTTACTATGGTTGGTCGTGAGATATCGATACAAATGTAGCCCCATCTGTGGGTTGGAAGATGTTGGAAGGATAGTCTTAAAACAATAGTGACATGGGGCCAGGGGGTTTGATAAAGTAAAGATGGGGGTCACGTTAAGATACATGAAGGTACATAAAGATGGGACCCCAGCGTGCCCAACATATGGTGGGCACGCTAACATATTAGATATGGTGGTTTGTGGCTGGGCGTCATTTACTCTTTTGTTATCTGACTGGCAAAATAAAGGAAACAGCCTGAATCATTTTCTGTTGTAAAGTCATCTACAACAATTGCCATGATATTTTTGTGCCCTTGTTATTTGTATGTCATTAAACATCTAAGAGGAAAACAGCTACCATTTCAATGGGAAGGGTAGATTCTGTAGATCTTGCCTTTAACATTGTGAATCTTGGAGTTTGCCCATGTTTTATAGGAAAAGCACTGCTTATGGCAGAAATGGCAGTTAATCAGAATTATCAAGGGCTTAAAATTGTACACTGTGCTGGAAGCAACTTGAATCTCACCTTAATCTGACTCCTGCCACTTGTGGCATGGAATGATTAGCACCATTGACTATAAAGACAATAATACCTGTCCCAAGCACTTTTTTCCCCATTGGCTGACAAACTCAACACGCAACTGTTTTGGGGCTAACTGTGTTAGCATCAGTGATGTGCTGTGATCTCCACGGTGGTGTGTGATGTGCACAGAGCTCTGAAGCCGGAGGAAAGCTGCAGAACCGCTTGGCATCTCAGAGTGTGTCCTGATAGGCTGCACTGACCAGTTGACTGATATCTTTACCTTTACCTTTACCTATATCCATATTGCCTATATGCTTCAAAACATTCACCATTTTTCCCGTACTGAAGCACAATCACCCCCTCCAGCCTGAATGGCTATCATTTTGTGCCTCTAACATCTTTAGTCATGAAGGTGTATGAGAGACTTAAGAAAGGCCATCTCTACTCCTCCATCTCTAGCCTCATCGACCTGCTACAGTTCGTATACTGGTCAATCGAAGATGCCATCTCTCACATCCTGCACACTATACTGACATGGTAGTTTTTGGTCTTATTTATAATAATGATGAGTCAGCCTATCTGAAGGAGGGGAGAACCAGACAGCTGAATGTCGGCAAGACAAAGGAGATGGTCATGGACTAGAGAAGGAAATAACAATGCTGCTACTCTCCCACCTACATAAATAGGGGCCCAGTATAGACAGTGAGCACCTTTAAGTACCTTGATGTTCAGATTTCTGAGAACCTTACCTGGTCACAACACACAAAGACTGGTCACTAAAGGGAGGCAGCATCTATACAATTTAAAACAGCTTAGGAGGTTTAGGGTCTCTCAAATAATTCTAAAAAATATATACAGTTGTTGTTGAGAGTATTTTGACCATGTGCATCACTTTATGGTTTGGGAACTGCTCTGTCCAAGACCGCAAGATCCTGCAGCAAGTAATGAGAGCAGCAGAACGCCGCACCAGATCTTCTCTGCAGAATATGTGCATCAGATGCTGTAAGACCAGAGCAATCTAGATCCTCAAGGACGCTTCCCATCCCAGCAACTATCTGTTCCTTTTGCTTAACAGTTCTGCAGCCTTATGACCACAACTGAGAGACTAAAGGTTTGAGGTTAAAAGTTTGTCTTAAGTCTTCTCAACCAGAACATACCTCCCATCCACTCAATAGCACTCCCCATAAAATAATGTCTTGTGCACCACTCCCCATAACAAAATCCACCCCTGGACAATTCAACATTTGGACAAAGTCAGTTTGCACATGTTCTATTTACTCTCCATTGAAAATATTCTAAGATATTTAGCCTGTGTTTGCAAATATTGTCATATTTATTTTGTTTACATTTTCATATTGTCAGTATGTTTAACCTTTTATGTGACAAACTTGATTCTCTTGAATATTTGTTCTATCAATATCTCTGTTGTATTGCAGTATTTCTGCATTTTTTAGTATTTAGTGATGCCAGTATGGTCTGTAAGATCTGCTGTGGTGACAGAGCATGTCTTTTTAGATACATACAATTGCAAGAAAAAAATAATGGCATCTAAGCTGAATGTAGTTATTATAAAAACTGGAGAAGTGAAGTTCCTGAGGCACTGTTCATCCATTGTTATGCACACAAATTAAATCTTGCTCTTATAATCAGAAAAATTAATAATGGACTGCAGGAGTTATTTTTGAGGGACTGATATCTTTTTTAGCAAGTTGGATGAGGTTGCCAGATGTCATAAGCCGAAAGCAAATCCAACCAAGTGAACTCTCACTCAAGGTTGTTTCAAATGATCAGTCTCCACTATTTTGACCTCCATGGAATGTTCCATCTTATCTCCAAAAGAGCTGAGGGCCAGGGCAACGACACTTTCACTGTGGCTTTGGGGTATGAAACTCAACTATCATATATCTTGATAATAAATGGTAAAAATTTCCATTGCAACCAATGAACTTCTGTTCTGCTGAACAAATTTGTGGATACAGCTTTTGTTGTGAGTTGATCAGTGACACTATAGCAGATGTGGGGTGTCAATGCCAGGTTTGAGGAGAACTGTCAACGACTAAGCCAACCCAATGCTGTTACAAGTGCAAAGCACATGAGAGATCAGAGAGATCACAACATTGTGGACAATACTAACCTTCAAAGGAAATTATATCAATGAAAAACCTGTGAAGAAAGAAACTTGTGGAGAAACACAGATGAATGGGCTTCATTTTCAAGTAAACCATTGGTTTTACATTTTATGCTAATTGCAGTGTAAAATTAAACTCACCAAAATACTAAAATATGGCATTTCAAATTGAAAATGCCAACTGCCTACCTAGCCACTGACCTCACAGCACACCGCTTCCTCCAAGTGAGTAGAATCAAATTATTTGAGAATTTTAATAACTTCACGCTTTTATGGCACTTCAAGACTGCCAAGCTAATAATCACCAACTGATGAATCATATTACAGCAATATGTAAAATATATTTAAACATGACCTTGAGGAATACATGAAGACATGAGGATAACACACACACTATATTGGCAAAGTATGTGAACACCTGATTACACTTATATAAGATTGCTGGACATCTTTTCCCAAAACCATTAAAATATTTGTTCGCCACTCTTCTGGGAAGGCTATCCATCAGACATTGGAGTGTGCCTGTGTGTGCCCATTTAGTCAGAAGAGCATTTATGCAATCAGGTTCTGAACAAAGACCTGGTTCACATTCCACTATAGGGTTCTGTACAGGCTTCTCAAGTGTCTCTACATTGAATTCGCGGAACCATGCCCTGATGGACCTTTCTACACAGGGTCACAGTCAGGTTGGAACAAGAAAGGGCTTTCTCAAACTTTTACCACAAAGTTAGAAGCAAATTATCACCTAAATTATGTTTGTCAGCCTGTGGCATTCATATCACCTTTCACTGGAAATAAGGAGTTTATGTCAATGAAACAGTGAAAGCCCTGCTCTGTTAGTTTGGATGGACTACCATTTAGAGGGTGAGTCAATGCTCATCAATGCTTTCATTTCACAATAATAGCACTTAACTGACTGGGGCAAATATAACAGGTCAGAAATTTCACAAAAAAGGAGAAAAACATTCTGAAAAATAGAAACTATTTGGCAGAAATGAACAAATGCACAATTTTTGGAAATTTTGTGAAGATCTTTCCCCTGTGCTGCGTAGTATCTATTGCATGTATGTTTGAAAGCAAGTATAACGACCTGCAATCTCAGACCATTTCATCTCTAATGCATTGGTGTTCCTTTTGATAACATGATTTCATTCTTTTGATGTATATGCCCATGGTCAGTGTTAAAGGATATTCCAATAAATTGCTTAAGAACATGGGGCATAAATCAGCCATGCATATTCCATGTAATTGTTGTAATTTTATATATCTATATGTAATGCATACTTCTTATTTGGCCTTGTCACATGAGAAATTGATATGTCAGTTATATAGGGAAAGAAAACAATCTGTTATCTGCTTTGATAAGCCCTCAAAATACTATATTTTAGGGTTACTGTATCTCTGCAGAGTGCTACAAACCTACAGCATCATTCATAGACCTAATATTCCTAAGAGATCTAATAATGGGAGTAACTTCCTGTTCCTTTCTTCTCATTCAGTTTAAAGATAAAATAATGGAGGCTTTCACAGAGGTGATTCATTTTTAAATGCCAGTCTTCTTGCATTCCACAGTAGCGCTTGAAAGACAACTGCATTCAATCAAAGCAGAGATTGGAAAAAAAAAAAAGTGCATCAGTTGCAGTACTGTCTGGCGCATGGTTCTATTTTTAGACAACTGCTGAATTTGTTCATCTCTGGAACAGGAATGTTTGAATTGTTTCTCTTTCTTGTGTAATGCAGGATAATGAGGCACCATGTGGAGAAATCCATTTTCTTGCAGGTAAACATATGGCACCAATCTGATAGCTGCAGAAGTAGGTGGGGGTGCGATGGAGGATTCTCCTTGAGCGAGGGCAATCACTGCAAATTAGACAATCCTACTAGCCAATGGCTAGCAAGACTTGCAGTCCTGCAGCCATAGAAGTCTGACTGGGGAATAATTATCTTCGGGCAGAGCGCATGCATCTGTCGATGAGAAGTGGATCAGTATGCATGAGGCTTAAAGAGCATTTCTGCATGACACAAGATTGGGCTGGTGGGGCGCCAGCTATTATTGCATTCCTTATTAAAACTGACAGCACACAAGCTACAGACTCCACCCCCAATAATATGAATTAGCTGTGGGCTTGGACACGAGCTGAACCAAAAGAGACCGGCCACGTGACTTACATTGACAATCTTCTGGTGATTTTAAGATGGATTTTTACCTAGGGACGGGCAAATCATGGATATTTGTTGCACTGGTAAGGCTTTACAGTAGATGCTGGAACATTGCTGTGAGGCAGCTGTACTGATGCTAACTGATTAATCACTTTTAGTACTCCACAGCCCAAATGACTTTATGACTTTATATCTCTCTAGCTGACACTGGGCATGGTGACCTTCCCTCATAAATGCTCCAGAGCGTCCCATTCTATTGACTAATATTTTCTATGGGGTGGATGGAAAAGCGAATAATGTTGGGATACATTAGATGGCATACAGTCAGTCAGTTCTTGGAGTCAGTGTGTTGTAGAAGAAATGGGAAGGATAAAGACCTGAGCAACTTTGACAAGGGCGGTGATCATGACCGAATGACTGGTTCAGAGCATCTCCATAATGGCAAGGCTTGACTTTTGATCAGCAGTGGTGAGTACCTACTGACAGTGTTCCATGGAGGGACAAACCACTGGCAGGGCACTGGGCTCCCAAGGTTCATTGATTCACGAAGGCACCCGTCTTGTCTTTACAAACAGAAGGGCTATTGTGGCAGTTATGGGAAAGGGTGTGTGACAACACATAGTTAACACATAGTATGGGACTGTGTAGCTGTAGACCAGAATGCCCCTGCTCACCATAAAAAATAGTTTCCAATGGGCATGTGTCAGAATCTTAGAATGTCAGAAGATTTTCTTTTCTTTAAGATCATGTGGATCTGAGTATGTATGCACCTGGGAAAGCGATCCCACCAGGATGCACTATGGGAAGAAAATAGCCAGAGGAAACATGATGATGGGAAAACCCTGTCATATGTCATGAAAATAACTATTTCTGTTGTATTGTCTGTCCTCATTTCTGATTCAGATTCATTGCCCTGGCAGCCTGTAATCACCAGTGCTCACAGAATAAAGCACATGGGCAACAAACACCTACATATATGTGTCAAGGTCACACATCTTGCTGTGTGAACCTCACTCATGCATAAAAAGGCAAAAAAAAAAAAGTTGTACCCCTGGTTACTTGGCTATGCTCACCCTGTCATAGTATTCTCTGCACAAGAATCACTACACTTACAAGGGGCTACATCTATGTGACCTCTTTTCCAACCTCCCTTTACCCCTTTAACAGGCTATTTTTACCAACGTGCCTTTACATCTGGTATGCAAATGACAAAAGGTCTCATTAGTTGTCTTGCAGTTTGCTCAGCTGAGATAGTCCTTGTCACAAAGCAAGCCTTGGCTCTACATGACAAGTGGGCATTTCAAGGAGCTTTAAGTTAATGGCTTGCTGCTACTTTTCCAACCTCAGATGTCATGAAAATGAGTGTGATTTTATGTTTACTGTATCATTCATCTCTACTTTAAACTGACCATGCCATAACACATATGTACTCATGTTATATGCTAGTTAACTGCTTTAATTGTGGAAGAATTTTCCTCTGCATTCATCTAATCATCTCCTCACTTTGTCCCTCAAGCAAGATCGCAACATTTTTTGTTCCCCTCTCAACTCATGGACATTTGAGCTGGGCTTAATAGCAAGTCAGATCAAATGAGGAAACGACACCAGAGGGGGTGAATAGAGAGCGATGATAATAGAGGGAGTTAAACTGATGAGGCTCATTTCCCAATGCACACGCCACAGGCAGCACGACCTTGCTGGGAAAAGATGCATTCCAGCAATTAAAGTGACACGTTCTAGCCAAAGCCATGCCCCTCTAGAGCCATCTCCCTTTGAGCTCAGAGTAGATTTGCTTTCACAAGGGTTCACTTTAACCGCCCCATGGCCCAGAGGGGCAGCGAGTTACGGATCACAGTGCCACTTAAACAGCTGCACGTCAGCTCTTTTTTTTTTTCTTTTCTTTTCTGTCAAGTCGTTTTCTGATGGTGCACTCAGTCACTCTCACAATAGGCCGCATTACATGATGGACTTTGTGTGGGGCTCAGGTGGTGCTAGCAGTATTTTACCGCCTTTATTGTAAAACCCGTGGCAGCAGTAGGATATTTTACACAGTATGGAGAAAGCAGCCGGTTTATTGGATCCAAGTCAAGAGCAGACTGATATTCTTTTGATGACTCCAGGAGCAACTTATGAGCTCCTAGGAAAACATAGCTTTTTCATTTTCGCTGCAGAGGAGCTAGTAAAAAGAGAAGGAAAAAAAAAAAAAGACAATGATAAACCATAACAAGAAGAAGAAGAAGAACAGGATCAGAAATAAGGAACAAGGAAGAACAGGAACAAGAACGTGAATTTGAACAGAAAACAGAACCAGAACAAGGATAGGAACGTGGACAAGAACAGGAACAAGAACAAGAATGTGAGGAACCATAATGAGATCAAAGAATATTCAGAGTTTGATCAAAGTTAATATGCTGTGGAATTATCAAGTGATCAAAAATAATTACGGTAATTATTTGTAAATAACAATCAGGATTTTTTTTTTTCTATAGTAAATGAGTATAATATCGCAGAATGAACCCTAAAGAAATGAGTCTTAAAAAGGTTTGGGAAAAAAGAAAAGAAAAAGGAAGAGACAGACAACAAAAACCTTCTTGGACAGATAGAGAACCGCCACATTAATCTCTTCCCCCACTCCCTCTCCACAAATCAATAGATTTGATAAACGGGGAAAAATATGCTGGTGCAAGTCACTACTTCAAATCTGCCTGGCTGCATTGTGAGCACGGCGAGTTTAAATAGCTCTATAAGGAAGAGACAGCATGGCTCAAAAATGCCTTTATTGCATTAAAGTGAAATCGCAGTCTTTATGCGAAGGGGGTTTAATGTGCAGCCTATGGAAAGGAGTACACTCACTGTTATGGATCAGGCAGGGTTTGGCAATGCAAGTCAGAGAGTCTGGGCTGGTTGCTGTGGTTTAATGTGATTTATAACATTGTGAAATCTGTGACCTAGCTGAACGACCAGAAGTCGAGAGAGCCACTTTAAACGGATCAGGTTTGAGGTTTTGGTCAAAGACAAACATCCTGTTAAAGGCCACATAACACTGATATAATACGTGGGCGGCAAATTTTCCCAAAGCATTTAACAGTGGTAAATCAATGCGAATGAGTATCTGATCTCAGTCTTTGGTATGTGTGTTTATACAGCTCCAAAAAAAAAAGAGACCACTGCAAAAATGTTCTCCTAATATCGTTCTTTAAAGCATAATATTAAAGGAAATGACAAATCATCAAAATAAAAGAAATGATGCAGTGTTTACAAGACTTGAATAATTCAAAGAAAACAAAAATCTTGTTTACTCCTAAACAAAACGGCAATAATTACCTTGTACTTCTAGTAGTCAGATTGCGAGAGGACAGTTTATTACAGCAGTGATTTTTTTATACTTGTCCTCACTAAATAAGATTTGATTCAGGTGATCACTAATCAGTACCTCATAAAGCGGAATGAGGTGCTTGTGAGGACATGGAGTGGTTGTCATACTTACAGAGATGCTGATTTAAAAGTAAATTGTAGGGGTCTCCTCTTTTTTTTCCCAAAGCAGTAGGTTATGTAAACCTACGCTCAAACATGTGCAGAATTTATATGGTTGAAGACCTAAGACGTGCTTGACTGTTAAAAAGCCACTTCAGCAGTAGTATGAAAACAACGCAAACTAATGCATCTCATTCCCTCACAATTGGCTTATTTTTCTTATAAACAAAGCAGGTAATGTTCATAATAACCTACACTGTTTAATAGAATATACTTGGAAAGGTGTGTAAGAGCTCGATTCATGGTGAGCTCAGAGTCTGTGAAGTGTTTGTTGTTGATTAGGTTAAAAGGCTTAGAAGGGGAAAAAAAATCCTCATAGTAGGAGTGTTTCCTTCAAGAGAGAGAGCAAAGCTCTGATTAAACAAAATGTTTTCAAGCTGCTGTTTAACTGAAATCCTGATTTAGCCGTTTACTATAAAAAGGCTTACCATAATATTGTTTACCACTGGAATAGTACAGTGTTTTCCATGGTGACCAACACACCAGAAACTATACATATTCACTTAATCCTTACTTTGGTCGCGGGTATCCGAAACCTATCTACAGACATGAGGCAGACACACACAGACAACTACTGTCAATTAGAGTCCCCAATTCACCTGATGCACCTGTGTTCGGACAGTGGGAGATACCGGATACCCTGGAGGAAACCCACCACACCATGAGGAGAACATGCAAACTCTACACAAACAATACTAGGACGCGGATTCAAATCCCCAACCCTGGAGGTGTGAGACAACAGTGCCTCTATAAATACAGATATATA